>JH153682.1:31059-52161 GCA_000226015.1 Mnemiopsis leidyi | reverse complement strand
AAATAAGACATAATCTTCATCACAAACTACAAAACCTACAAGCCTCTTTAAACCCTCAAACCATTACAAACAACAACATCCTTGCACTCACCTCTCATATCACAGAACCCACCAACCAACTAAGATACCAAAATCAGTGTCATCAACTCCGACTTATCGCGAGATTTGCTAACCGCTGCTTTACCGAGCGACAAAAATTCCTTGCGCAATGCCAAACCCACCAAAGGCACATTCCACGTGATCTCTGCTAATTATTTTACGATCTCAAGGTAGGAAGACTCTTTTTTAAGTATTAAATATTTATCACGTGAAAAAACTATGATTTAATAAACGTTTATGGTTATTAACTTAACAATTACGCTTGTAATTTAAGTTTTATAAATTTGTATCACTTGTATCACTTGTATCATGACTGCATAAACATAACATGCATTCTGTATATCTTTTGTGTTTTCAACATACATTTTTTTGATAATTCTTTGAATTATTTTATGAAATTTGATTTCAAAATCAAATCTTTTGTTAGGATCACTTTAGCGATGTCATGCTAATTTCAACGATGCGCAAGATTGGTCCGGCTTGATTGCACGTGGTTGCTGCTGGTTTCCCTGGTTACTAGGAAGGATGAACGCGGCGGTCTACTCTGCCGCGCGGAACCGACGTGTGTCGACCATCTCCCGACCTTCGCTGGCAGAGTTGGACAATTCGAACTGGCAGAGACGGCACTCTTCGGTTTCAAGTAGGTCGATTTTATTTTGGCCTCTATTATGGTGTATATGTGTTGTAAATCTGCTGATGTCGTTGTGGTTATAAATGCAGTTTGGGTAAACTGAGCTACTGACTATCGAGCTTTAAAACTTTATTAGCTAAGCTCAAAAGATGAGACTAAAGAAGATAAGACTTGGACGAAAAAGTCCATTTCCATAAAAACCTTGCATAGCTTGTCTCACACATACTTCTCAGTTGTTTCCAACCTCATTTTAATAAGAGCACATTCTTCTTTCTATCGAATTTTAAACCTAACATATATATAAGACGTATATAATATATATATAAAACGTACACATTACAAACCTAAACGACCAGTGGCTCTGGTGCAAGACAATTATAAAAACACGGCAGTATGACTGAAATGTTTCCTGTTGCCACACTGGTATTCATGTCCCAGTTTTTGTGTGTCGCTTGCATCTCATGTCGATTCTATTTTGGTGCAGCAATTTTTCGACTGATTATCGATTTTTTAGAGTAAAATATGGAATTTATTTTGGATAGGGGTCACAAATGTTAACCGCTCAGAAGCTAAACAGCACTGATTTCTAGTTTCTCATTGGTCAAATTTTTTGACAGCTCCCCAAAAATACCTGTGTCTATAACAAAGAACGGTGCTTCTGACTTTCTGGGGAAAACTCAAAAAGCAATATGTCATCTGACAGCGGTTCTTAAAATCTTAAACTATTCTTAGTCCTTATAAACGGTCCTTACCGTTAACAACATAGGGCGTTTTACAGGATCCATTGCGCGATTTAGGCACACTTATTTATATGCCGGCGCGAAATCGGTCCGATTTAAACGTCCTATGTTGTTCACGGTGAGCAGTTCATAAGTAATTTCAAGCTGTTCTAAGCGGTTCCAAGCGTCTTAAGCAGGCCCTAGGAAGTTCTGCGGCGGTGGGAGGGATTCGACGTAAGGGAGGTGTTTGACAAGATTGTTATTCATCTTAATTTTCATTGGCCAATCATTAGTCACTTGCAAAGAACCATCACAAAAATAGGCATGATAACCTTAGAAAATATTGTTTTTCGCAGAAATCTACAATAAAGCAGTAACGTCTACACTCTATACAGTAAATAAGTTAAAAATTCGACAAAAACATGAATGTTGGCGCTAAAGTCAAAGCGCTTCGACGAAAAGAGTATACTGAAGCTCAACTGGATCAAGGTTGATTTATGCGAGGAGCCCAAGCAACATAATAGTATCATTACATCGAGAGTTATGAGGTTAGTTTAAGGGTGGGAACCTAGTACTCTAGTAACGCAATGATGCCTATAAGAGAGTAAACCAGCTCGAGGTGGTAGATTGTATTGGTCGAGTAGAGTAGTGTAAGTTAACTACAATCCTTGTATTAATTAACTTAGATCATTAACTTTATATGTGCTGTTGGTACGTGATTTATAATAAGGACTAGAAATGCTTGCGATCGTTATAACCTGTTATTTATGAGATGATTACGGCTGTGGATTTTCTGACATGAGCCTGTTTTTCTTCAAAAAAAGCTGTTAACTGGTTCAATATTAAAGCTTAATCGTGCAAGTGGTTAATTGGTTTGTAAATCGTCTTTATTCCATCAATGACAGATATTTTTAAAATTTTGTCAAATACAATTTTCACAGTAATTATAGAAATCATATACACAATTTAAATTAATAATCTCTCTATTTAGCGGAGAGGGTAGTTTCTCGAGTAAGCAGAAGGTCGGGCTATATTACGGAGGAGAGTGAAGATGACGTGTTGACGCCAACCTCCGGTGAGCTGTTTGCACGTGCAATTGAAGTGGTGCGCGCATATGCCAACTGTGCACGTGCAGCAGATCACTGGGAATGCTGCCAGATCAGTGATCTGCTTTACAATAACTGTTTGGAAACCTGTGTAGTGTGCTGTGTGCAAGTATCATGGCTAAAAAGTGCCTAAAAGTACTTATATGTGGTATAATTGGAGTATCATGAGAACTTACATATAGAGCGATGTATTGTTATCATGCATGAGCTGATATGATATCTTTATTGATATGATATCTTTATTGACCGTTCACGATCAGGTGAGTATTTGAATATGTTTTAATAGTTTGTGTGAACATGATCAATGCAAGATGGTTGAACTAATGTTAAAAAAGTAAAGCAAAATGCTTAGGCTTAAGCTAAAATGGGGTATGTTTGGGCTACTATTTATAGTACTATATATAGTACTACAAATATGCTATAGTTCATCTTATGTATATTCGAAAATATTCATCAATCGCATCATAATCTGTAAGGGCCATACTCCATATAATAGGCAAACGAATTTATGATAATTAGTTATTGAAAGACCTATGAGACATTAGCGACAGTTCACATTAACAATGGAGTCGGATAATCACTTCATGAATAGTCACAACAAAAAATCATTACTTTAGTTCTGACAATACAGTAATTGTAAATGCATGCCTCGTGCCATGCAATTGTCATACAATTTCCTACATTCAAATTTGCCCAACGACACCTTTTATGACAACCTAATTAGTTCACTTGCTCTCGTACTACTTTTGGTCTGTGAATTGGGACATGAGCTCAAGCTCATGAACAACAACTTTTGATTTTTCCCAAAACTGCTGATTTTACCTGCTCTGGTATTTTCCCATGGCGGCAACCAAAGCGGTGATAGCGGCACAAGTCCTGGCTAGCTCGGCCAGGAGGCGACAAAGACGGACATCGGTTATTCAGATGTTTGGGAGTGTTTCTAAAACACTGGAGCAGTCCATGGGAAGAGGACCCGTTCCCGTAAAGGATGCTCTGTGGAACACTGTTGTAAATATGTACGGTAAGTCAAGAATCGATCGGGTTGCTGTACGGTAAGTCAAGAATCGATCGGATTTCTGAAAACCTTAACAATCATAAACTGCTAAGTCGAATATGATGAAGCGAGGGAGTAGAACTGGGGGTTAAGTAGGTAAGGGCAGAAAATTATTTGCTTGATCGTCTAAAGGGGTTATAAGGGGAATCCAACCCAGTGTGCTCTGAACCCGTGACTCCAACCCAGCCGCAGTACCTTAGCTCCTCTAGCAGTTCATAACGGATAGACATCTAGATTATCTGCAAACATTTGGCCATCCAGCTTCAAATGAATATTGTAATTCTAGTTTTATGTAACTTTATGAGGCCACGACTAATAAACGGCTATCATGTTTACACATAGGACCTGCTACAGTAGCTAATGTGAAATTGTATCCAGTCTAGATTGAAAACTGGCGGCGTCCGGCGGTATGAAGTTGCGTTTTACAGTTATACACACCCCTAAAAGGGTGCCGTGTTGTGCCGTATTGTGTCGTTAGTGTTTGGAGATAGCTTATTTTATTTGTATTGTATTAACCCTCGTCTCCTAATTGAATAGCGTTACGATTCATCAGGTCCGTGCCACCTTTTGTCTGATCTGTGAATTAATTTCTTACTAAAGTCTTTGTCTGTTAGCCTTATAAATTGATTCTTTGAACGATCAGTAGGCAAAGACGCTAAAATATTTCGAAGGTCTATAGGATTTTCCGCAGAAAAGGTCACACCTGTTATCGAATACAGTAACAGCAACATTAATAATACTATCATACCACTCGATATTTCCGTAGCAATGTTGCGAATTGATCCATCATCAAATACCTGCAGATAAATCACTAACTGTAACAGAGTTCTAGCATTCCACCACTCGCAAACATCCGCCATCCGTCATAGGTCCGCTCAAATTTCATCACACGGTATTTGACTGCACATAACCGCCCCAACAAGGCAATGATACGACCCGTGGGAAAACTAAACCCGGTCAGAAAGGGACAGCAGCTTGCTTGTCCCACACGACCCAACAGGGCCGTTCTACGGTTGGTTCGACTCGTTGAAGATCCAACTAATGACGTGCTCCGAGCGGTGATCGAATAAAGTCCCCCCACAATCACGGCCAGCTCCCTCAGTACTTCTCTTTACAGCGTGACTCTATAGTTTTGTAGTTGGTGTTGTTGTGTCTGTCGGCGCACTTCTGATGAGGGGCGTTGTTTCCTCGTGGAACGGAAACCGCAGAAATGGCTCGATTGATGTCAGTAATTGTGAGTATCATCCTATTACTTAATTATAATGGGACAAGGTACTTTAAGTGGGCAGTGGAATGGGTCTGTCTTAAAGAGTGGTAGATGTTATCACTCAACAGAAGATTGTCTTTGGATGAGCCATCTTTATAACATGGTGAAATCTCAGCTCAGCCTCAATCTTCGCTGCAAAGACTTTTAGTTATATTCCCGAAAAAAGTAATAAAAAATTATGGTTTTTTTACCCCTTTTTAGAACGGCTTTCGTATTTGTTGATTTTTTTTGCAAATTATTTAAGCTGCAAACTTTGGATTTTGTGATGCAATCGAATTTCAAACATCGCCATGTGAACGTTAAATGTCGCTGATTTGAGTCTGATCCAAATGGGACAGAGCACAAAACTAGAAAGAAGGTCAAGTCCTTATGATGTTTGTTCTCGATTATCAATTTTATGTATCATCTGGAAAAATTCTATCCTTTTCACACATATCATCTGGTATACAAGTGTGTCGATCCTGACCAATCACTGTTTATTTTTAGATTATATTCAGATATAAGTATATCGAGTAACAAACCCACAAACAAGATATAGGAGTATAAGAAAGTAAGAAGTCTGTACGTTGCAGTATCAGTTGTCTTGTGAAGATTTTTTTGTTTTACCAAAAGCGTTAAGGAGGATAACGGGAAGGATTTCGTATGCACTCTGCAGTGATAGTAGAGTTTATCACCATTCGTGAGGATTTGAGTTTAATAGATTTTAAGTCAAAATAGACCGTTTATAGACCGTAATAGGTTATAATAGCATTGCTAAAGAAAACAAAGAGAATATTTTTGTGAGTCAACCACTAAACCCAATAAATGTACTCATGTATGTACTGTGTTCTGTAAGACAATAAGAAATATTACAAGAATTTCTTTGTCATTGGATTGACGTCATGCAGAATCTACATCGGAATGAACCTCTAAGGAATTTCAATATTTCAATTTCACCGTGAAAATATACTAAACTTGTATAAGTACAAGGTTACTCTACGTTGGAATTATATTTGTATGTTTGCTCACATAAAAGATCAATAGAATATATGCGATGTGGTAAAATGCAGGTGGGCTAGCACATTTCTCCGCGAAGACGCAAGACATTTCCCAGGTTTTTACACACTGTTATCAGTATTTGTGCGGCTGTGTCATGTGATCAGCAGGTCACTGCTGCCATGTCAGGGAGGATTCTCCGGGGGGACCGAAAGTACTCTCTCACTTCGGAACAACGTGGTTGTTGTCCCGGGGGAAGGGAGCCAGCTGTCTCGGTCCGATAGGAAGCGGATCAGGGGGGCTAGAAGAGTATCTCCTGTGGGTGAGTTGGTTTTGATAGTGATGTTAATTTTATAGTATGTCAGTTTGTTTTTATAGTATGTCAGTGTGTTTTTATAGTATGTCAGTTTGTTTTTATAGTATGTCAGTTTGTTTTTATAGTATGTCAGTTTGTTTTTATAGTATGTCAGTTTGTTTTTATAGTATGTCAGTTTGTTTTTATAGTATGTCAGTATACTAGACACCAACTTTAGCAACTAACAAAAGTACTATAGCAACCAAGACAGTTACCATAGCAACCAAGTCGAGTTATATAGCAACCATGTACCAATTCAGGCACTTTAGCAGCCAAGATACTAAGGTAGCTACCGTGCCAACAAAGAGTCTTTGTTGACAAACACAGGTACTGTATCAACCAAAGTAGTGGTATAAATTCTCACTTAATCATAGTCACTTAGTCATAGTCTTCCAAACAATAGAGCAACTAATAGGATTTACGCACTACAGTCATCAACATAATAATCTTACCGACACAGGTAATTCCTTCCAGTTGTCAACCGATTGCCGTTTCAATTATCTTTCTTTGTTTTCCACATTAGCTTATCGCTTATCGCAGTGATATGGAACAGTGCGATCAAATCATCATTGAATATCGATCAGGATAGGAGATCTCACGCTCATGTGTACGCCTATAATAACTTCACGAGTCAGTATTAATTGGGGTTGATTTTTTAAGTGCCTGTCTGGCCGTTTAATCCGTCTTTTTGCTTCAGATGTATCACGCTGTTTTATAAAGCATTATGATTGTATTACCTTTTCGTTTTGTCTTGATGTGCTGATCTTGCTTATACACTACCGAATACATTGTATTTTAGAAAGAAACCCCTATAGAAAAAGGTGTTTTTGCGGAAGGGTAATAAATTTTCATATCGTCCGATAGCAAGCGATCGATGTGATAACATATGTTAGGTGTCGCCAATCAATATCAAGCAACGATAACGCGTGATTTAAACTATTTATTTCCCCTCCAAAAAACACCCATTTACGTCAGTGGCACGTCCAAGTTTTAACTTAGCAGGTTTTTTCTACCCTGCTCCTTTTTTCCCCGTATGGACTTTATATGCCTAGAGAATTGCAAAACTGTCTTCTTCATCATGAACCATCTTTGGCAGCCTCACTGCCTAAATCATATCGAAATATGGAACGAAATTCTTCAGATTTTAGATCCTGTCTTGGCTCCTTCACCGAACTTGTCGGAGAAAGTTTTCATGGAGTTTTTTATTCTGCTTTTCATGTCCGATTTTAAGATTCGCTGTTATCATTGCAGGTATAAATACTGCAATTCATCTGAGTTTGCTCCTATTAAAGTTTTTTCTAAGGCAGTCTACAAAAAGCCCGACTTTCTCTGTTCCATAGGTTGAGCAAATAACCTGAAAATCCGAGCTAGATATTAGGTGAAAGAAAAATTCTAGTTGGCGAGCGGGCGAGCTCACATGTCGCGAGCTAAAATGTCGCTGATTATATCTGATAAAGTAATGAGTTAACTAAAAACTGTGCAACTACAAAATTGATAATGCCAAGTGGTTCGCGAACACGAATCCATACGACCTAGCCATTGCGAATTGATTAAAAGCAGCTTTTACTGCGAATTGATACAACACGGTTTACAGCGAATTTATACAATTACAAAGTGGTTTACTGCGAATTGATACAAAGTGATAATTTCAATTTGATAAAAAGTGTAACAATAATTGCTTTATTATATTATATTTAAAGACATTGCAGGGTGAACAGAGATGATAAAATAATCTTGCTGTGAAAATATTTTATCTGATTATCAAGCCGGACAAAAGTTTCCGTGATATTTAAAGATCGGTAATGTCTCCCACTAAATGCCGGAGAGGGTAATTATGCGTGGCTATTCATTACTATGATTGACAATATAGCCTTATCAGACGTCAAAGCGACTTCCAATCAAACTACCCAGTACTCAGTTATGATTCAAAGAAAGGTTGGATGGTACGGGCCGTAATTCCGGGAACGACATGTCAATGAGGTAGCGGTAATTTATAAATTGTCCATTAAGTGAGATCGACAAGATCGACAGTTTTATCAGTGGAGTGAACTTAATGCTTCGCTGCAGTAGAATCTTTCTAGTGCACGCTAACATCTAGTGGCAATTAGGTACTGCTGGTGGCAGTTTGAGCAGTCTGCCCGCAATGTCGCGCTGTAATTTTCTCTGCAACTATACCTTTGCGATACTTTTGTTCTTTCCCATTCCCTTAAATGTCTGGTTTCCAGAGAGTATGCGTTATAAGTTTAACTGTAAACTGCACAGGGCTATACACTCTGCCACAAGTTGAGCTTCCTTAATGGTTGTATCATGTGTTATTGTGTTGACTTATAACACACTAGTGCAGGGTATGAAAAACGGGTATTTTAAATATTCTAAAAATAGAATTTTGAAAAACTGCTGTACATTCGATACCGGGATACGTTTTATATCCACCTATGATGTTTGGCAAATGTCTCACTCTCGAAGATATAGGTCCGTCAGTAGCGCGTTTTGTTAGTTTGTTAGTTTGACACCGTCTAATTCTTGGCAATACACGGTGGTATTCCGCCTCCCGAAATGGAGCTTGGACAAAGGCACACGACATTTTTAGCTGTAGCCTGGGTTGCTTTACCTTACGTTGTAAATACTTTTCAGAGCTTTACCTTACGTTGTAAATACTTTTCAGAGCCTATATTGCCTTTGTTTTAATACGAAATTAGAAATAGCGCCCCCGAAGCAGTGACAGACATCACACGTAGATATATCACCTCTGGTTGCGTTCAAAACTCAGTTCCTTATACCCGACATTCGTTAACAACCGATGATATATTTATCCATTACCTAGTCAGTCCTCGTTAGTGCGATAAATATTATGCTAAATTCATGACTCGTTATACACGGTAGTATGTAAGCAGTACCAGCTCGCTTAGGTCACGACACAATTTGACAGACGGCAATGTTAATAAGCTGGAACCGGACTCATTAGAGTTCACTAGACGCTCTAGTTTTACGTGTAGTAACGGTGTTCACCTTGGTTAGATATAAGGTAGTTCAGGGAGTTATGTTTTCAGCCTTTTTGTAGGTTTTCTATTGATTTTATCTTGATATTATCCTGTGTTGTGGGTTGAATGCATTGTTAGGTTATCTTGCAAGTATGAAGGAGTGACCATGGTAAAAATCCTTTTAGCTAACATATCGTTCATCAAATCCTTGATCACGACAAGTAAGTCATTTGTAAACAACAGTGTCACTGATCAGTATTAGAGTCACCAATATGCCACAACAAAACTGCTCTAAAAATGTTTTCAAAGGACCAAATTAAACCCGCGCTGACAGCTGCAAAAATATTATCGTTAAATTTCTCATCGGCCCCATAAAAACTTTTCAAAAGCACCAAAGCTTTTATTAGACCATATTGAAACTTTACTGAGAGTACATCACATAAAATCTGCTTGGAGAGCTAAATGATGACGTAGACCCTGTCCATGCAAGACAAATACGCTCATCAGTCCTGAAATGTCTGGCAGTCAGATAAGCTCATGGGAACATTATATATGAGTCGTTGGAATGCCAATGAATTGCGAAATGAAAAGAAGGAAGGATGCCAGTGTAGTTTCTCAAAGCCGGATTGGACAAATTTGTTACCAGACTCCGGGCAGGAACCTCAAGTCAGTTATATAACCAGGGTAAATATTTCTCCCAAGCTTTTAATACGGCAGCCTATTCCTCGTTTAATATATATACCCTGTACTTGTGTCCAGCCGAAGTATATGTCATGCTTGGCAGGGCTGCAGCTTCTCAACCAAGAACAATAGAATGTATATCCAGTGTATATTGACAGTCCAGTTTAATTATATATTGGTCAGGATGACTGCCTATGTCGGGACACTCTCGTGCGTCTTCATCAATATTATCATTACATGCATCTTCCATACTTGCTATTGTTCCGGCTTTACGTAGTTTTACAGTGTATTGTGTTCGGGTATATAATATGTCGGAATATAATATCAACATTGTCTCTCTATTTCTTTCTAGCAGCGGTGTAAACATCAGGCGTCTTTTCGACCGGTTAAACTACTTTGAAGTCGCCATTTGTTAATGTCTCCAATTGTCAGTCAGATTAATTTTAATGACAGTTTTTCATTATGTTATTGCTGGGCGCTCACTCGAAAAACTATCCAACGCTGACACCCATTTTGCATGATTGTCTAAAGTCATTCAATTTCGTTCAAAACCAAGAACTTGATTTTTGACACGGCCGAAGCTTTTGACATTGCATAATGTTATGCATATACACGATCGCCTCATAGCTGCAAATGAGTATCGGAGTTGTGAAAATTGTTTACGAGTTACATTTGAAATGATCTAATCTGATGCAGCTTCAAAGTGCCCTCTATTGTTCTGAGCTCAAAGCTGATTCTTTAATTCTTTATCTTCCAATGTAGCGTCTGGGGTATTCCTCCTAGACATCCCTATTAAATTTATTAAAGTCTTTAAAGATAACAATTCTTTGCTGTAGACCCTCACTCCATCACTTGGCAACTAAACCTTATTTAGTATTCAGATTGATCTGGGGTAATTGTTTGAGTCTAGCATTCATTATGACTATATTAGATTAAGTTGATTACTTTATCCTTTAACATAGAATTTTAATTGGCACCAGAGCCTAAGGCCTTTGATCTAACATGCTCGTTAACCTTGCCGGTCTGGCTAGTTCTCTCTTAGGTAATTTAACAAAATCCAACGCTTTATCATTGAATAGGAGCATGCTTTGTAAGAAAGACATTAATTAGACTTTATTATTGTTATCATTCGACATTTTAGAACTTAATTTCAAATTGCTTAATTAGATATCACTCCATTGTATTGCGACATTGCAGAAAACGGATTCAAGGAGTAATTGCAGAGCAGTCTTAGAATGGGGATCAGGGAATGTTTAATACTATCCCAGCACAATAACTAATATAGTATGGTTTCTGCCATGTATAATTATAAAATATGCACTGACTTACCTGGCAGAGGAACAGTTTGCAGACCAGACAAAATTAGAACGTGTTAGTTTTTTGACGTGTGTTTTAAGCCTAGCTAATATCATTATATACATTACTTCAGTTCACTGTTCCAAGTCAAATTTCCGTCGACAGCTTAATATATTTCCAGTCGGCTATATTAGCACTCCATCGCTCCTTCATCAATAATATCATTACATTTTAGTGCTACAGTTTGTGCGCTAATCTCGTTTATAGATAATCAATATATTGCAAGGTAGCCTCCAGGTATATTTTGACGCGGTAAAAATCAATAAGCCTTTGTTTGGTCACTGTTCATTGAACTGATCTGTCCATCCAGACAGAATCTGGTTCATCGCGCCTTGTTTTAAGATCTTTTGTGTTTGTCGGCTTTCGAATTTGACACTAACCCTTTATGAACTCCTTGTTGATAAATTCGTTTCGCTTTACTTTGAACCGGCTTGGCCTGTGGTTTAAAACTTCCACCTGATAACCACTGATATACAAAAGGCTCTCGGTGTATAATGGCTCTCAGTTAGGAATTTAAAAAAGTTTATGAGTATAGATCTTGCATTCCAATGAAATAATGGTATTTGCCTTGAGGTAAATTATGAGATTACAAAAATAACTTAAAAAGCCAGATATATGATTTACAAGCAAAACTCATGTAAGAGTTTTAACTTGAGCACTCAGCAGGCTGAACAACTCAACGTAAAAAGCAAAATAAAGGAATGCCCTAAAGGAATGAGCCATGCTAATTGTAGCCATCACTATTCACTCATTGGCATAATTATCAAATGTTCAGCTTCATCTACCGGACTCCTCCTTACGAAATAAATCCTACTACATATTGTACTTGCCTTGCCTACAAATTATGTAATGCAATTTTGAGTTGCAGTAAACAACAGTACGGTCTTTTAAATCCAATGATCTGATCGACAAATTTTTTATTTCATCATTTAAATTACTAAGCATGTAAGCTAACGTTATAATCGTAGAATTGTACGTTCGACCATGTAGTCGCCGATTTGACAAAAATCGCTAGACAGCCTAATTTTTTCTTGGCTTTCAGAGCGCGCAGTTTTTAACTATCCAGACAACCTAAGAACAGCTGCTTGTTTTAAAACCAAGGCGCAGTTTGACGTTTCTTTTGGAGTAGACTATCCAAATTTTTTATTTTCTGCAACGGCTCTAGAACATGCCTACTTACCTATCGAGCCGAGAAGCCTGCTTGTAGGGGGTTTTCCACCTGTAGGCCAAGCTCCTTCACCAAAATTTTTGTCATGAGCCGCGCTGGGTTTAACAAGAAACCAGACACTAGTTTCCTATCAACTACTTCGTCTGGTTTACCTGCCTCCTCAATTAGCAGCTGCTCTCTGCGTTACACTGAGGCAAGAGCAGAACAAGCACCAGCATCCTACAGCCACTATCAGAAAATTATAAGTCCAACGAATACAGGGAACCTCGATTTGAATCGGCTGAAACTCCTTACTGTTCTAAAAGTTCTTGGACGCTATATCTCAACATCACACATTTTCCAGAGCTCCGATTATATACGTAAGCAGATCGAATAAAATACAACAATATCGGCGGAAAAAATCCCACAGTCGCTTCTCACCTACTCGGCTACTCGAATCGTCTTCTTGGTCGTTTATCGCGGCTTCTTTGTAGCGTACCCGGAAGTAGTGCTCTACATAGAAGTGAGCTGTAGTGTCAATACCTATACGTAGCCTGCTGCTGAGCAATGGACGTCTCTTTCAATCGACTTTCCTTAATTCCTTGACGATCATATGCAGTATTGTTGCCAATGTAGTATGTTCTTGTTTTACTGTAGTGTAGTGTTTCCATAGGACCAAAGCAAGAGGAAAATGCCACCAACGACCGTCGACCATGACATTCAAACCAAAAAGTTAAGAAGTTTGTTTTCAGAAAGTGTAAAAAAATTGACGATAACTTTGGTGATCGATAATCCTCCGACGTATATGCTTACATGTAATAGACTTAAGTTATTCAAAATATCATAAGATATGACAAGGCCATTAGTCAGACTCTGGGCCACATTCAGATTGTTTAGTCAAAAAACACACACAAATACGTGTGACGTGACGTACTACAAGGAATGTGGAGATGATGACATATCGTGATATCACATCGGCAGGCCACACATGGGGTAGACGTGAGAACGGAAGTCTCCCCTACGGCTAAAACGAACTGAGCATGCCAGAGATAGATTTTTCTGGCAGAGATAGTACTTAAGTATTTAAATACTTAGAGCCACATAGGAAAGTAGGAAGGTAAGCAGTGATGTAAATCTTGTAAATCTTGGGATGATTGAATGAAGCATTTTCCACACTTTCCTAAGACTTTGATAAAGTGGTATGACTAGGATAGTAGGATATTGAAATTGGGTGTGGTTTTCATGCAACCTTGAAGAGAGTACATCAACAATTTCACATATTTCCTTGAATATTTTTACAGTCCTCTTATTCAGCATCCGGTTCTTTCATACTTTTGTCTTTTTGTTTGACCAGTCTGTCGGCCAGACTTCAGTAAGATTTGAGGTTTTGCAGTTGCTCAGAATTGACAAGCTTATTAAAAACCACAGCCCATAGGACTACAGCTATAGTCGAGATTAGAAAATTCCAGATGAGTTTGGTCGCCGTGACATACATTAGTGAGTTAGTGGGTAATTCCCTGACCTTTCGTCTTGACATGCTGCGGTTTCAATTTAGTTCCTAACCCCGTATCTCATATCCTGCATACTTCACTTCTTGTTTTCCAGGAGTACTGAGATTGCAAATTTGATTATCATTATTTTCTAATAACATGCTGTCACTGCACAATGGATTGACACTGGACTTCCATGTGTTATTTCACTTCCTTTTCACTTTCCCATCACTGTATTCTTGCCCAGTGCTTCACGTTTTTCAAGCTTCTACGTTCTTTTGATTTGGCGGCAATGTGTGAATCACAAGCACGTATATTTTGTTTTTGTGGCCTTCAAAAGGCATATTTTCGCATAGTAGTTTTATTTTCCAGGCAGCTGGTCCTTAATACTCACATTCTTATATCAAGAACTCTTAGAACAGGAGCCCTCCAAAAGATAACAAAAGTCGAAAAGTATATTCCGCTCTGTTCTTTTCATATCTTTCTCGTCCTTTGTCATTTTACAATGCACCATCCACCCACTCCTGCATATAAAGACAATGAAGCCGTTGGAATTAATACTTTCCATTTTTCCCAGCCTAGTCCTTCTTCCTCGTTCACTCAGCTACATAGCCTTGGTTACGTAGGACACAATCCTACAATTGTTTTAAAGACAACTTCTACAAGGACTTGTCTACAGGATGTCTGGCCTGATTGAAGTCAATTTTTGTTACCAGGTGTCTAGATATACTGTTAATAAAATTCGTGGTTTGATGCTGATTTTTAAAGATTTGTCTTCGGTCCAAGTTAGGTGCAGTCAAAGGAGACAGCCCTTGCAACTATCACATATTGTTACATTTGCAGTTGCAAATTGTCAAATTGTAGTAGTGCAGTTTTTTTTACGAACGCTCAGTCGTGTCATACAGCACAGACAGATCCTTGGAATGCAAGGTTACCAAGGTATATCGTATTGTAGTATTTTTAGCGCTTTGCGATTGTTCAAATGATTGATTTTAAATGCCGCTTATAGAACTTTTTAGTGGCGTGGTATAAAAGCTTTTGTGACGCTTCAACTTGGACATCATTTAGCACTATAATGCTCCTAATTTGATAACCTTTACGCAAAGCCGCTTACACAACCAAAAACTGTTTGCAAATTCATAGTTTTTCCCTTTGCATCTCACATGAATAAAACTTCCAAGGATTCCACTGAAGAATACCTCATTGATTTCATCTACCATTTCTAAGTTTAGTCGGAATTTTTGCACCTTTAATGGCTCCAGGTCTAGGCAGGCGGCGTATCGTCACGCACACATACTGATACAAACCAGGTTTTGCTCTGACCTGAAGCTGTATATTTTAACAAGTGCAGCCTCGCTTCACGTTCGCCGTGTCGCGAGTTAGTACTTTTATATCGGGGTCTTTCTGAACTTTCTGTCATCAACTTCCCCCGATATTCCAGCCATGTCGCGCTGGTTTAGCTTCCATGCCGTTACTGTCGCGCAGTTGTCACCCGGTGTCATGGTCAACTTGAAAGTTGAAAGCGGCTTGTCTTTTTTTTGAGAAACTGTATTTGAGTATTTTCTCCATACTTGTCTTTCCTTGAAAAAACGTGTTCTTTTTAATCTTTTGGTCTTTTGGGTCAGGGTGGCCTTCGACAGAAGTTGTGACTGAGTTGGATCCTGCTGAACCTATCACTGAAGGTTTGGAATCAGGAAAATATTACATAGGGAGCCTATGAAGCTTATAAGGGAACTGTTGGTATTGCATCAATAGAAGCGCGACGAATAATAACGGTCTGGCTTTGTGCTGAGTATGCAGTCAAAAAACTCTTATTGAGAAATTGAGAAAAATCCTAAGAAAATGGCTAATCTTAAATTGGAAGGCGAATGAATCACTCAATTTTTCGATGCATTTCTAGATTTTGTAATTTTTGATAGCAGCATGTGACCTTGCAATATTCCTTAAAACGTCTATTACCGTTTTTAATCAAACAAGTGAGGGAATGTTACATTGTGCCAAAATATTTTGGAACTAAATTTAAAAATAAGGAGTTTGCAACTAGAATTAGTAGGACCTATGAGTCATGATAGAATATTTAATATGTTAGAAAACTAGTCAAAAATTGTTGGAAATGTATTTGACAAATATGCAAGACATACATAAAATATGTTAGAAAAACATAAAATATGCTAAAAAACATGTAAGAACCAAGAAAACATGTTGGAATATTAACAATAAACCAACACAGCGTCTAACCGGCCTGCACAAAAGTAATATCTTTTCTATGTAGCAAATCAAATTAGTGCATGTCACTTTTCTTGAGTCAACTATATTAAAAGATATGTATGTACAACACATGAATTGTATTTTTATTGTCCGCTCAGTTTTACATGCTTTCTTTTCTATATCTAGCGGCTGGTTTTCATCTTATGTTATCTGTGGACTGTATCGTTTGACAGCTTGTATGTCATTGCTTCAGTTTGGTATGTACGATGCGCTATTGAACATTTTTGCTCTTTAAACATTTCGATCAATTATTTTTCCTCGAATCAATGGCAAAAAGTTGTCTTTTGGTGAAAAACAATGGGAATAAATTAAACCATTAAAGAAGGATCACATTTTTAGCTTAAGTTGGGTATACAGAGAAACTTGCACGGTTATCCGCAACTTATATATTATGCCAAAGTTTGCAGTCATGTACTCACGTACTCAAAAACTTAGTGATAATGCAGTCTTGTGCAGTACCCTTTGTTCTAGCGTCATGTAGAGTATTGGTAGCCTAATAGCCTATATTTTAGTGTCTTATATAGTGTTAGGTAGCCTAGATTTAAGTATCTTGAAGTGGCTTGGTAGCCTATATTTTAGTGTCTTATATAGTGTTAGGCAGCCTACATTTAAGCATCTTGAAGTGGCTTGGTAGCCTATATTTTAGTGTCTAGAATTGTCATAGATCGACTACATACCTATTCCCTATTTATGTATCATTAACCAACCTCTCCCATACCTACTCCAAAAACATTTGTTCGACTACTGCCGTTGTTGCTATTTTATAAAGTATCACGTATGTTCTTTTTCACCACAAGGTATTAAGGTGTTGTTGCTGGGCCATTATCAAATCGAATCCTTGTTCTTACATATGTAAGGTATTATTGGGGAAGGATCACAAAGTTTTTGTACCACGTGACAGCGATTGACCAATGAAGAAGTAGAACGTGCAATAACTATCGAACAAAGCTATCACGTGATTTGTGAATTGTGATCCAATCCCAAAAATATCGCTTACTATTAATTTGTTTTGTTTTGCTTATTAATAGGGAAAAAGAAAAGCGAAAGTAAATTATTTAAGTATCCATACGATGAGAAAACCTAGAACAACCACGTACCACAAACTACTTTCCTTACACCTATTCAATATAATATTATCATTTTATCCAAGAAAACCAAAAACTTTACCTCATTCTAAACCCCTTGTCTCCGCTCTAGCAGCCTCGCTAGAAATAGCACACCAGCTCCCATTATGACATGAACGGCTCGTATGGGATTCCGTACCACGTGGTTGCAAACAAACGCAACAGAGATGAATCCGGGGGGAGCCTCACCCCCCATCTGTCCCACAAGACATCACCCTCTCCTCGGCTCCCCCGGAAATCACCCTCCTCACCTCGCCCGGCTAGTCCCTACCAGTGGGGCAAGGATCCCGCCATGCACAACGAAGTTTACGAAGCTCTCGGTGAGTATAGCCGCAGTTTGTACGTGATTTTGTGTGCTTGTTTGTTGGTAGAGACCTGTATATAGTTTGTACGTGATTATGTGTGCTTGTTTGTTGGTAGAGACGTATATATTGTGCGAGTGTACTCTGTATAGAATAAGATATAAGTCCGGCTGAACACGTTCAAAGGAATGTGCACTCGCTAACCAGACCGCCCATCAACATGCCGAACAGTTGCCATGACAACATGCCGAACAGTTGCCATGACAACATGCAGAACAGTTGCCATGACAACATGCAGAACAGTTGCCATGACAACATGCAGAACAGTTGCCATGACAACATGCCGACGTGGCGAACTGACAGGTCAGTTTGCAGGACCTGCGTACACAGAACATCGAAATTTAATCAAAACATTGAACATCCGAACTGGAATGAATAGAGAAATCAACTGTAGCTCGGATTTTATACTTTCATGGATTGAGTGCCTGGCCGCATTATTGCATTAACACCGTTTCGAGCGCTCGATTTTTCTAATTTTTAACTCTGTTTACTGAAGAACTGAGAGTATATGGTGAAAATAAAAACCAAGTGATAAGATTTTTTAAATAAAGATTAAGTGTTTTGTATACAGCAGGCACCATGGATTTTTAAACTTCATAATAAAAACAGAAATTCATAAATCATTATCTTGGGTGGTTTACACGGTAAGTATTAAAAACAGAAATTTATAAATTATTGGTTGGTTTTCACGATATTCCTGGAAGGTAAACCTATGATGTCGGTATAGTTCCTACAATGATGCCATGATTCATATCAGCACCATCTATACTCTGGGCTGAGAGAGAGAGGGGGGAGAGATATCAGTATTTTGTCCGTAGACTTTAGACACTAAACACAGTTACACTTTCCCTAACTCTGTATAATTGTTATCAGTAACTCTGCCTATATCCCGGCGACCTCACGCTATGACATACAGCTATAACTATCGAACTATGTCTTGGTAAACGTTCCGACTTCTACCATACACACAGTTTTATCAGTGATAGTATCAACTATCAAGTATCTCGAATCCTACTTAGCTACTTGCGTCTGCTGTGACTGGTTCAGATATAATGAAAATACAGTAAAACCTCGATTTACCGTGCCTCTATTTACCGTGTCCCTCGATTTACCAGGCCTTCTCCATTTCCTCGCGAAGACCGGTAAATAGAGGTTTTACTGTACTTAAGTACTTAGTAACTACAAGGGACTACTGTAACGAAATAGAAGGTAGTGAAAAGGAGGTTCGATTGGGATTACGACTCATTGCAAACAATTAAATATAATGTGCCCTTCGATTTTTCATCCTGTAATTATCGTTAATGGTTGGAAAAATCAAATTGAGACTATGAAAAATGAAATAAAATCCCTGACGTTGAACTGCTGAAATGGTGCGACATATGATGAGCAGTAAGATACTCCCCTAATTGTTTCCAAACATTTATCTTTTAAACACCCCTAAGTAGCATAAAGACTTCCTTAACCCTATTAATCGATTGTAGAATTCAGCTTAAAGTGCTTATCTTGAAATTGACTGTTTTCTAAAAACTGAAGGAATATACAAAATGTTCGCAATATATTTGATTTCAAAATGATACCAATAAGTTTTATGAATCATTGCAGTTTCCATTATGATAGTACAGGTCTGAGAGCACTACCAGCCACGCAAATTTATTCTAACATTTGCTAAACTAGGAAGGACTCCTTCCCATGACCGCCCTTCCTTCCTTTGTCCTCTCCTCCTCCTTACCTTCTCCTCCCTCCCTCCTACCGCCCTTCCTTTCTTGTCCTCTCCCCCTTTCCTCATCTGCCCTCCCTCCTGCAGCCCTTCCTTTCTTGTCCTCTCCTCCTCCTTTCCTCACATCTTCTCCCTGTATAAGCAACACTACAGAATTCTAAGTCTAGAATGCAATAGATGCAACTAAGCATGTTTTAGTGAAGCCCATCATCGAAGCTAAATCGGAGTATTTGATGTCAAAACAATGTCATTATCATCAATTTTCTAGCTGTCGCAACTCTTCGCGATAGACACTATGAGGGATAACAAGCAGATCACAGAAATACATACTGTCATACTGACAAACCGAGGGCTTCACAGCTGTAACTTGCAACAGCTTACGTTAGTTAAACTCGAGGTTTGACGAATTCATTTTGCCGAATGTACAACATAAATTCTAAACCGGAATTGACGATTGATGAAGCAGCTAAGAAAGTTTCTCGAAAGTACAACCTAAATTCTAAACCGGAATTGCTGATTGATGAAGCAGCTAAGAAAGTTTCAGTTTTACGGCTTAATGAGGACCGCCGCACTACCCCGACCATACACGAACATTAATCCAGCTCATAAGTGAGATGACGGTCTGTTACTAATACTTATTTCAGACGACAACCCAAACGCGTGGTTTTACCAGTCGTTTCCCGGGTAGCGGAGTGTCGTTTCCCGGGTAGCGTAGTGTTGTTTCCCGGGTAGCGGAGAGCTACCGACACGCTATTGCGCACTAATTTCCGACTCCATGACACATTAGAAGCAGACACTCCCTCCACCTCTACTGCGATTCTCTTTCCGAGATATGAGTAGCTATACCATGTGCTGTTGTGGTGTCTTCTAATCGCCCTGAAGTACTCCCATCGCAGTGCTTAGCGGTAATGGCTCTGAAGTGCACACAGTGGCAGGCAGTTGTTAATTTTGATGGTTCTGAGGTTCAGATAATTTGGTAATTTGCTGGCCGTTCAAGTTAATTGTATGGTTCAGTTGCAGGCGTTGGTTGGAGTTGTTCTGATAAAGTTGTTTTGTATTGGCGTATCGTTTGCGGATATGTTTTCTTGCATAGCCACGACCAAATTGTTTAGTTAAATTTCACTTTTTTTCGATAAAATTTCAGATTTGAAGAGTAGAAAAACTTTATGATCAAATTAGGCTAATTATATTTCCGATATGGGCATACAGTAATTTTTACATAGGTGCGTGGGTGCCACTTTTAAACCATTAATTTGACCAAAATGTCAGAAAATCAGCAGCAATTAAATGTCAAACGATACTCGGCGTAACTTTCCATAAACTGTCAAAATTTTATTGCCCAATTTTCGTTCGCTCTTAAGTTTCTTGGTTTGTAATTATCGTTTGCTCGCAAGTTTCTTGGTCTGCACTAGTAATTTTTGTTCACTTATAAGTTTAGATTTGCAATTTTTTAGCCTCTTGCACACAAATATTTTGGCGTATCTGCAGTTATTAGTTCCTGTATGGATCAGGCGGTTGGTCTTCGTCTTAGAAACATGATCAAGGCTTCTCCTAATATGATCTCTGCTTTGCTTTCATCGTAACTGTATGCTTGCAGTCTACCTGGCCCTATACCTAGCCCTCTACTTAGCCCTCTAACAGGCCCTCTACCTAGCTCCTACCTGGCCCTCTACCTGGCCCTCTACCTGGCCCTCTACCTGGCCCTCTACCTAGCCCTCTACCTGGCCCTCTACCTAGCCCTCTACCTGGCCTTCTACCTGGCCCTCTACC
>JH153682.1:6333-30834 GCA_000226015.1 Mnemiopsis leidyi | reverse complement strand
TACGCCCTCCTACCTACGCCCCCTACCTACGCCCCCTACCCTACGCCCTCTACCCTACGCCCCCTACCTACGCCCCCTACCTACGCCCTCTACCTACGCCCCCTACCTACGCCCCCTACCTAGCCCCCTACCTAGCCCTCTACCTGACCCTTTTTCTCAGTATGCGAAACTCCGCACCCCTCTACTCGTATAGGTGTAAAACTGTCGCTCTAAAACCAAAATTTGCCTACTTTCCCTCCTCAGTCCAGCCGGGTCTAACAACCAGGTGTTAACTTGAAAGTATTTGCGGTTTTCTTTAACGTATCTTTAAGTAGCGGGCCAGGCAAGATATTTAAACTGTCCGGCCCCTCCTTAAATTCGTCTATGCCGGGTTTACCACCCCTAAACCTCCACTTCCTACTGCATTTTGTGTCTTGTGTTTGATCTTCATCTCCTTGAAGTTAAGCCCGGTAAGCCGGTAGATAAGAACTTGAAAATTGCTGCGTCCAGAAAAAAATACTGAAAAAACGGTCATATCTAAAGTTTTGGCCGTTTCTAGGCTGATAGTTTGGCATGCTATATAGACACTTGATCATGTGTTTGTCATTATCAAATAGCTAAATATTGCATTATTACATCCAGATCAATTTTTGTCACTATGACTCTATGGCTACGGCCAATTCGTCACGAAAAAGCTTCTCACACATAAGTGTTTTCAACTGTTTTTGAAGAGCAAAATGTGAGTAGAGTATCTTCCTACCTCACTCTCTTGTTATATAAAGACAGCAAGCACACAATTACAGTTCGTTATTTTCCGTTACCGCATGCCATTTTCTGCTCCTTCCCTCAAAGCCTGATATAGCACAGCTTAACTCTGCCTTCTGATTGGCCAGCGAAGGGAAGCGGGAGTTCCCATTGGCTGAGAGCCCGGAGAAGATACCATCCTACACTCTACCTGTGTTTGCTAGGTATAGCAGCACATCTGGCAGACGATCTGAGAAAACAAACATACTGCTAATCCCCAGCGGCCGGTTGTTTCTGGTTATTGGTAGCGTTAATTGCTCTTTACGACTCTAGCATGACACAGTCATAACAGAAGCTGAATAGTTTGTTCTAGGCTTATTCATCTTAAATTGTAGGTTAGGGAAGAAAGTCGTCGTCGGCAAATGTTTCGCGTCTTTTTGGGGCCCCAGGCGGCGGTGCAACGTGCCGCGCCCCATCAGAAGCAGCGACGCGCTGGCGTGCGCGGCGCCAGCAGTCTCGTTATGGCCCAAGATTCGGGTGAATTCACAAACCTCGCCGGGTTACAAGGTAATGACAATGTTTGCTGTGTTGATCTAATATATATGTAATGCTGATACAGAAACCCCCATCGCTAAAGCTACAGCCGAATATGTCAGGCCTGCCAGCCTAAGTCTGCACACTTGAAAACGGGACGAAATGCTGTCTGATATTTCTTTAAACTTCTTTGTGGTTCGTTGAAATAATGCGGTCACATGACGAGATTGTTGCTGGTAACTTTTGCCATCCTTAGTTATATTTTAGTGTCTGATGTTATGCCGTGTTGTGTACAGTGAAACTTATTTCTATGAGTTATAGACGTAAATTTGTGCAAGCTCGTTGATGGCAAGTCATTTGCTGCTGTCTTACCATCGTGTGAGTGAGTTTTTTGGCGACTTGAAAGTTTTATTAGATGTACAACTGCTGGTTTGATATTATAGCGAAAGGTTATAGGCTTTACTTTTAATGACTTCTTTCATTATTTAAGACTTCTGATTCATCATGCACTTAGCGTTTATGAAACGTGAAATAAGTGAAAAAAAACATTCATATATATAATTTGTCACACTTTTTCCGATCAGTAAAGCAGTAAAGTAAAACTTAACTTATGAAAGTCTCTTTGAAGCGGGCCAATGATCTCTTTGTCACTGAAGGGCTTACGTAATCAATGTCACAAACTGACAATCACACTCTTTGATTTGACTTAAGGCCGACATATTTCAGCCTTGTTTACGGGCCATGAACAACAGACAGATACACACTCCTTTACACTTTACTGAGATGCTGTTACTCCCGACATATACACTGAAGAGAATGAAGAGATGTGTGCACATATAGCTGGTACGGCCACGGTATTTTCCATCATTGATCCCTGATCCATTTAGCATATCAGATAGCATCATTAGATGAGACCAAAGGTATGTGCAATCGTCACATAAATTCCGACCAGTTTTCTGTCCTTTGTTTTCTTCGATACGGCTGTTTTCTTATTTCCTCTGACCGCAAGGACAGCCCATAATATCGTCTATTAAGTTTATTAGGTTTATAGCTATGATGCATGCCATTTCTATCTGAATTCGATGATCATTGTGTCAACCGAATAGCTATATTTTCGACAAGCGGGACTCTCTGAACATCTTTATCACGGCTTTTTTCGTTCCTTAGTAGCCATTGCAATGCAATTGAAAGGATCAGAATTCTGGCATGAATTTTCACGAACCATAGTGCTTAATGGTCTTATTACGTTATTAGAAATTGTGATACATCATGCATAAATTTCGTCCCAATAACGATTTCAAAACTTGGGCTATTTTCTTAATCGGTCAACCGGCCTGATGATTGGCTACTCTAAAGTTTTAACTATTATGCCGAAGTTATTTTATTAAACACCTGCATAGTTACCAGCAAACTTAAAGCTGATGTCTCCCCAGAATTAACGGGCCACCAACAAAGTCTTTAGTCGTCCTTGCCATCATTGTGTTGATCCTCGCACTAATCGAAAAGCAATTTAACGAAAACATTGTCTTTAACAGTTTGCAACACATTATCTTGTCCTCACACTCGAAGTGATAAACTGTCGATTGATTAATTACCGATTTTCCTTTTTCATAATGGCTTAATTGCTTCCAACTTACGGTGGAGGAGATGTCACCGATTCTTTGAAGCGTGACTGTTCAACTAGAATCCAAGCCTGTGTGATCGCTCTGATTTAAAGATTTTTCTACTTCCGGCTCGGTTCTACATTTATCGTTTTGTTTTAATGTTTGCATTCAAAGATCGGTATTTACATTTCATCATTCCAAACTTAAACGACATTCACGAAACACTTAAATCAATTTTAATTGTTTATGCATGCCCCTTTCTTCTCATCCAGGCATCTTCACTAATTGAAAACCATTGACACCCCGGCGTATCTATACAGGTTGTCCTGCAAACATGCAATCTGACGGGCTTAGAACAATAGAACTGTCTGTAACTAAGATTTGTCTGCAACTAAAAATTGTCTGCAACTAAGATTTATTTGCACGCAGAGCGAGATGATTTTCCTACATTTGCAGTACATCTCGTCGGAAAATCTTTTAAGACGGCCATGTACATAAGTCCACGATGTTCCGCATATTTGGCAGAATTGGCTGCAGGACCAAATATGTACGACAGACAGGACTAACTAAGTCATGGTCTTCCGCACTGCCCGCACTGCAATTACATCGTATTTTTTGCAATTCCTATCTAGGCTCTGGAGAATTGTATACTAAAAACCCCCCAAAGTTGCACAAGTCCCGTCCATATGGCATACGACATGTATTGTGTCATCGGCAAAGTATCCAATTCTAATTTAAAAGTCATATCCAGCTCACAAACAAGCTAACACGACACCGCGAAACAAAGCCGGTCTACTTAAAGCAAATCCGTAATGGATAAGCGGTTTACGATAGCTGACGGCGTGGTAACGGATAAGTAGATTGCCTATAGATATCCTAGAGATGGCAGTACCGAGTAGGAGGAAGTAGAGCTGCCATCCTATTTGGCGAGATGACGGCACACTTCACCGGCAACTTCACATGTCATTATGCTAATAGTTACACCGCTCCTGTCACCGCATACCCACGATTTGTCTTGCACGCCATCACAGCTTTGCAGTACAGCGCTATGTTACCCGCTTTAATTTGCCATTAACCCTCGATTTGCTGATGAATTAGGTGGCTGCGTTTGAACTTGCACGTGCTGGTTGGGCGCGTTTGGAGTTGCACGTGCTGGTTGGGCGCACCTGGCATTTCAACTGCTATGAGAAATGTACAACTCGATCTACAACAGCATAAACCGAAGAGTTTCGGTCTACGAGCAACAATGCGATGCAGAGCAGACGGAGATCAGATGTAAATACTTCCATAATTGTTTCATGTTTTGCTTATTGTAATGATTTTATTTTTTTGTATTAAGGCAAGGTATATCGGAATGGGGATGATTCAGTTTCGGCAGAAGGTAAGAAGGGGAATTTTTCGGTTTGGCTAAGAAAATCAGGAAAGATAAGATTAAACCAATGAGGCGTGAACTCAATTTACCCGGTCCAAACAGGTTCAAAATATGTCTTTAATGTCAGAGAATAATCGATATATCCTTGTGGTATCCATCAATTAAGTCAAATTATATCAATCCTGATACAGCCATACAGCCATGTACAAAAATTGTTTGTTTCCGAGATTAGTAACTCCGTTTGAAGTTGCATGAATGTGTGTGTGTCCCTAAGGTAAGAATGTCGGATCTCACGTGAATCTTTTTTCGCCTTTTTCGAAATTTGTTATCTTTCAAGCCAAATTTCTCGACAACCAAAGAATTTAGGTCGATTACAAATTACAATTTAATTCGCGGAGGCAATGATACTAGCAAAAGTTATTGTAAAATGTTTTATGATCAAATTGTAACGTTGACAATATCATCGCTATTTTATGGACATTTTATCGCTACAGTTAATCGATTCTATCCAATTGTTTGTTACGCTTTTTCTAGAGTATGGAATGTACTGGTAATGGTATCGTTAGCAGCAAGAAATCACAATATTTTCCTTACTAAGAGACAAACCTATAAAAATTCAGGATCAGTATAAAAGACGAAAATTTAGAGCAATAGTAATTATCTTGATTCGTAACCATGCAGTCTCCGCAATGTACAGCGCCATGGAAACTAACTAAGCTCAGCCTGGACCACCCAAAAATTATATAACCAATTATCCCAATGGCCGATAAAATTGGCTGTAAAGATTTCCTTGCAAAGTGGCAACATATCGCTGAGTAATCATGAAAAATTAGAGAAATTGGAATACTTGCTCTCCCAAAAAGATAGAGCTGGTAAAATGAGGGATGACCTAACGTACCTTGCCATAACGATGGTAACCAGGCAGAGCCCGATTTAGCCCGACAGTACACATTACAGTACACAAAGAGTTATTTTCCGTAATTACAGGTTAGTACAAGGAGGCTAATTAAAATGCAATGCTGTCGGCACTTTCTTAACCAGCAGGATTACAGTCCTAGATATATCTTTTACTGTATCCTGATATATGCTTTCTCTTTCTCTCGTCCTTCCTTGTGTATGCAGGGCGGTTAAGTTCTGTTTCATTAGAGATCCTACAGCGGTCGAGAAAATTAGTTAATGCTTTAATAGTGGACATACACGAAGTAATTGCTTGCTACTGTCTGCCTGTTAAATTACACTTAGTTAAGTCTATACATTTAGTTAAGTCTATACATTTAGTTAAGTCTAAGCACTTAGTTAAGTCTATACCGCTAGCAATACCCTTTGTTTTCGATATTCATGCTCCTAGTCTTACTTACAATGATATTTTTTACACTGTATGCCCTGACTAACGATTAAACCACGAGAGTGAACATTTACAACAGCGACAAATTCCAGGTTAGAATTGGAGAATTATAAATCTAAATCTAGGTTATTCATTGTGTGTGTTAGAAGTGTTTTGTGTGAGCTATATCAGTCACTTCCAGGTTAGAATTGGAGAACTATAAATATAAATCTAGGTTATTCATTGTTCGTGTTAGAAGTGTTTTGTGTAAGCTATATCAGTCCCTTGCATGTAAACCTCTTTTTGGTTTCTTGCCGTTTGGCTTGTAAACTCGCTCATCAAATCGATCAGACGATCAAATCAATCAAATCGACTAAATCGATCAAATCGATCAAATTGATCAAATGGATCAAATCGATCAAATGGATCAAATTGATCAAATTGATCAAATTGATCAAATTGATCGAAATGTACAAATGAACACATAGCACACAAGTATGTGATTCAATTTGCATTGTTGTTAATGATTATTAGCTGCAGTTTACTGAATGTTATTGAGCACCAAGAATCTCTAGATATGCCTAATTTCAATCTAGTAATTCACCGCACACTAATGACTTTTCGGAGACCCGGAACACAAACTCGGATTGGTACCCAATGTAGTGAAATGTACCCGTTGTAGTAAAATGTATTTTTAAATTTTATTTTAACAAGGACTGCCAGCCCTGTAAAAATTCATGGGTGTTGATTGGCGACTGCTTGAGCGTCAATTGTAAAAGAAGTCTTGAGGGCTTTAACCTTACTTAAGACCGTCCAGCCTTCCTTGCCGTACAATATGTCATAATAACTTTGCAGAGGTTGTAGTTGATTTAAGTGAACATCGGCGCAATTGAGCGGCATATCATCACCTGCTTCCTACGTTTATAACACCCCAACCGAGAGCCGTATTTTAAAACGACCGCAGTTCAGTACCCACTTCCCCTCACAGTTCCCAGTCTTGTTCTGTGTCTGCTTGTTTTACTTTCTACTGTGGGAACTTGTCTTCCGGGGTAACTTCTCCATTGTGGTAGTTCAGCCGGCTTGGTAAGAGTGGACGGTTTGAAGGTCTTTCTGACCACAGCTGTCTGAATTGGATGCAACTGGTGAGTCCAATCCTTGGATCCAGTAGTGTGGTTGTTTGTCGTAAGACATCGAAGTGGCAGCCTACCTTCAGTCCAATCATCTTCACTCCTCTAAAATCTCAGGTACACGCGGCATGCACATTTATCCTACTGAGAAGCTTGTTTTAGTTTATACATGAGAGTAAACATGTGTATTCAACATATAGATGGAAATTTTCTCCTGCCTTAAGAAACAACTTGACAAGTGAAACAGGGGGTTATTTACAAAAAAGTATTTTCGGTAAAATAAATCTCATCAATATCAATTTATATACTTAATTGTAGTTGTTAAAATTATAAAACATTCTCACATACTTCTAATGTTCAATGCTTCAAACTTTACGAATGACCGGGTTTTGTATGAGCAGTTAAATTTCTTTAATCTGTCAAACTGTTTTACGTAGGGTTTCTAGGTTTGTAGACTGAAAAGTCAACCGTGAAAAGTTAAACTTAACTTTCAGTCCACATAAGTGATGAGTGTTTGAAGGTAAAACCTGAAACTTTAGTGGGGTGCAGCTATGTACCTGTTTACCCGACTATACAAAAAAATTAAATTGAATCAGTGAAACGTACGGGCCGCCTTTTCTCGTTTACCTTTGTTGAATATTCTGACCAGACCTATCAAAGAGTTTAACTCCGTCCTGCAAACAATTCCTCTTGTTGTCAAGACCACCTTGCATTGAGTCACGGTCAACACTCGCTAAAAACTTGACGCGGTTTTACACAGACCTGGAAAATTCCCACAATCTTTTACATCAAATTCTTTAGTTTAGAGCTGGGCTAAGTTATGACTCTGAGGTTTTATTTTTTTCGTCTCGAGCAAGAGAAAGAGAGGAGATATGCAACGTTGTAAATACTATCAGCAGTTCAGTATCATTGCGGCAGGTCCGTCCGACTGAGGTGTTTAACAGTGAATATAGCTGCTTGCTGGGCAGCTACCATTACTTACTGTACAACAGTCATCTGTTTGTTCTCAACTGTTAGTGTATCTTCTCTTTTTCTTTTCCGTCCACAGTTTTTAATTTTGTTAGATTTCAGCTGTGGTTCCCAGCAATTAGAGCCGATGAGATTTTAAGTCCATTAGAGGTTTCTGCGTGGCTGTATATTGTATACGGATATAAAGTCATAAGTTTACCGTCCATTTGTCTCGGCACACAAATTTAAATCTCTTGAAAATGATTTTGTATTAGGGTATTGGTTATTCAGTTTAGCAATCCTGCTTTTGTTAAGAGGTTTTTAACTTTGTAATACACTATTTTACAGGTTAGATTATAGTTTAACTGGTTGGCTAATAGATCAAATATGTGAACAAGCAGTTTACTGTCCTTTAGTAAATTCAGGGTTGACCTCAACAAGAAGTAGTCCTATAGCAAGCCTTCATGAAGCGCTATTGATTGATCAGGTAAATTCCACCACACTTAGCGAGGGTATATTCTACCAGGGTTTAAACTTCGGTCTGCCACCTTTCCCTTAGCGCCTTGGGTTTCCGCTCTGAGTCTCTGACAAACCAACTGTTGACGCTATCACACACTCAATGTAGTGCCATTTAGAGACGAGCTAACTCCTAATCAAAAACCATTTTAGACTCGCCCGGGCAGTTATCAACTTCCTTGAGCTGTTCTCCTAAAAGCTACCAGCACGGCAGCTGTTCTTGTCAGTAAATATGTAGGACACACGATTGTCCGCCGAGCACGGCACTAATTATTGCCGACCTTTTCCGTGACCAAGAAGTCTGGTTCAAGGTGAAACTAAGACGTAATGTGCCTGCACCTACAGTAAAACTATCCTCCAAACGTCTGGTAGACTTTCTCTTACCACAGTTGTGCAGTGGAATGTTATTAGTAGTAGCTTGGAAATGGAAGACATAGTTATTAGTAGTAGCTTGGAAATGGAAGACATAGTTATTAGCAGTAGCTTGGAAATGGAACAGATAAGTATTAGTAGTATAATGATCATGATTGATGATGGCGAATATCAGAAAGGTTGTGCTTGGTATAATGTCTACAGTTCATCTTTATTATTAGTGTTTCGCAGGAGAAGATCTGGACTCTGTGAAGTCTGGACTATCTGGAGTCTGGACTATCTGGAGTCTGGACTCCAAATTTAGAGTCTGGACTCCAAATTTACTGAGTCCAGTATAGTGACCGTGAGACAAGTGCAGTGAGATAAGGGTGGTAAAAACTGTTAGCTCATGTGAATATACAGAGAAGATTTAAGGACTCTTAAGATACTGTCAGTTTTATCTTCATGTCTCTTCACGTAAATTCACGTACCTTGACGTAACCTCATGTCAAGTACCTTGCCGTAAATTCACGTACCCTTACGTACCTTGACGGACGGATCGTTTATATTCACTGTGGCGTGCAATTTTATTTCTATCATGCTTGGTATGCATGAACAATGCACATTATCATGATTATGAAAGTATGGTTTATGAGCAATTGACAATTGGCAACTTAATTTTTTGCTCGTTTTTTTCTGACTGCTTTAATAAAATGATGTTTTTGCTAACCCAAATTTGTATCCCCATAACTCAAAAAGGGAAAGCCATTTTCGAATTTTTAGTATCATGAAGTTTTATGCTTATTATGCTGGCATTTTACCGTGCAGAATGCTTGAAACTTTGTGTTTCGACACTGGGGTGGCAATCATTATATTTTCTCGAGTATTTGTATAATTTCGTACCGTTTGGAAGTATCGCAAATTTGCACCTAGCTACCAAAAAGTATCATATGTGAAATGTAACAGTTACTGTGACAAGTAAAGTTGTCCAACTTCGCACGAGTTTGAGATAGCATGTCAAAATGCTAAAATGTAAAATGTCTTCGCACGTAAGACAACATAAGATCAATTGGTCATAACAGTAGAGTGACTAGTTTACCAGTTCATAACATAAATACTTGTTAGTCATGCATGGATAAGTCACAAGTTTTATCAAAAAATAAGTCTTGGAACACTAATACATAACAATTGGTCATAACAATTGGTCATAACAGTAGAGTGACTAGTTTACCAATTCATAACATAAATACTTCGTTAGTCATGCATGGATAAGTCACAAGTTTTATCAAAAATGATAATTCTTGGAACACTAATATAAACAAATTTATCCTTCATTTGCACTAAAAATAAGTAATCGTCATACACTAAGTTCCAAATTAAATCACTGGTAGATGACACTTACTGTAAACAGGCCAATAAAAATAGAGAAAGAATTACAAAGACAATAGGTTTTCCGACCCAGTTCTTGACGTAATCCCCCCTGAACAATATCAGAATCGTTGTTTAGAAATACTCACAGAGCAGCGCCCAACAACTTCAACGCCATATTGGTGTCTGATGTGAGCTTTCACTGCTTGTTACAAAGGTCAATACGAGCAGACTGTGTGGGATAGAGATAAGTACAATATAAGAATATATATATATAGGATCAGCTACACTCGTCTTGCAATCACACTTTGGATTTTTGCTTGCGTGTTGTGTCGATAGTTGATGCGTTTTTGTCTTACAACACCTATAACCAGTTTGAAAGTGCCTCGAAATTCTACTGAAAAGTTAGCTTAAAATCAGGTAATTTCATAGATTATTGAGCGGGGATTACTAGTCTAAATTACAAAAGGTGGTAAGTTTACGTCGCAAAAAATTAAAGCAGGCAAAAGTTTCAACCGTACAAAACAACATGTATGTTTGTTGTGGTGGGTAATAAAGCAATATCAGCAGCTTGTCGTTCAAAGTACACACTATGGCACAAAGTAAAGTAAAGTAGAAAGTTAAGTAGAATTCCGAATCCAGTCTTGTAGTTAAGTAAGATCTAGATCGCGTTCAGTTTGGAAAATTTCCCAAGTTTTAAGAAACACTTGTTTTTTAATACAGCTCAATTAACAGTCCAGTTCTCATACACAAATACATGTATAAAAAACACATGAGCCTTAATCCCCTTAATAGTGGAAATTTTATGGGAAATTTTATAGCGCACGGCATAAAACAGTCCGCCCAATGAGTTACTGCTCCTTCATCAAAACTACCGCGTCTGAGACGGATCGTGTTCATAGAACTTACCCCTCCCAACAATGACAAGATAACCTCCATTCTGTCGTGGTAATGTTTGGTAGCACTGATCGAATTTCTCCAACCGATGTATCTGCTGCCAACTCCTTTGGCCTATATTCGGGAGCTGGCACGACGTTTATATGCCATAATTTGTAACGAGTGTAGTGTGATACTGCTTTACGTCTTTAATGTCTAATTTTGTTGTTGTTTCGGGCTGCTTCTAATTTTATTGGCATCATCGCAAAGCTAGCTTTATTATAGTGAATAGAATTACACAAAGCAATAAGCCAATAGTATCTATTGCACCACTGCAAATGGTGAGTTGAGTTGTTGTTCTGATTTTCAGTTTAATGTTTTAAGTACCCTTATGGGAGGGGTGCTCGCCTCCTTAGATTGAAATATTGCTTATTACGTAATCCTCGTGAATCTTCCAGCAAGAAAACTTACAGACTTATTGACCATTAATTGTACCGATGTTTCAGCCACATTAATAACGACCTCTGTGCTAGAGATGTCTCTTAAATGTTGTTCCGTGAGCCGTTAGAGAACGTTACATTGTACATGTAACATGTTAGAGAGAATGTTACATTGTACCCTGAACAAGGTTGCTACCTGGTCAGTTAGTCAAAGCCAGGATACTAGCAGGGATATTTCAAGGGTATGGCATATAAAGTGGAGGGGGATGAATTGAGTTTATATCTTTGAAAACAAAAACGCAAACAATGACTCTAAGCACAAGATTGTTATAGAAGTTACCCAAATGTTCCCATACAGTCCCTGCATACTGTGTAATGGTTTAGTGCGGATGCAGGTTGTATACAGCCGCCCGGCAGCACACACTGTAAATAAGGAGCAAGCCGTTATAATGAGATAACAGCATTAAATTTTCCCGCCGTATTATGCATTTGTTGGTCGGTAGTCCACATGGTACTCCATAAATGGAAAACTTCTAAAAGTCAACGGCATTTTTCATGTAAGCCCCTACAAAAATGATCTTGTGACGTTACTGAAGAAGCAATTTAGGAGATCTAAGATGTGGTAGGGACATGTGAAGACCGATCTAAACCCTGGTTGAATGTGTTTTAAGTGGAAGTGTGAATACAGTGATTCGTTAATGCTAATGAATCAATTAAACCGTGTCTTACATTTGCCCTCCTTGTATATGTCTCTATGCGTTGGGAAAAGCTTATAAAATATAATGAAATTGTCTTTTCTCGCTCGTTCTTTTCCTCCACATCAGTATTTTCGCTTTGTTTTATAAATGTAGGACACCGCCAGTTTTTCTCCGGAATTAGTTGATTCTAAAATCAAAGTTCGTAGAATCCGTAATCGTTGCAAGAATCTTTGGAGAGCATTATGAATCATCGGTAACCTTGTTAGCTTATTTCACGAACTTTACTTCATAGACAAAACTGTAAGTTTTAAGATAAATATTCTGGCAAGCAGTCAAAACTCAAAGATTTGATGTTAAGTTTGGCTCATCCGCATGAATAACACACAAGATTGCCAAATCTTGTCGATGCTACTTGCTAGACAACTTGGGGCCGATTTGAATGATCGCAAAAATTCCTTGTCCTTTTTACTTCCAAACTCCACAATTCACGTGCGACCACGTTCATAGCTTAGCCATCACTAGGTTACGCCCTGTGCAGAATAATTACACAAATTATACCCGCAAGCAGATTTAAGTATCCTGTAGCTCTATGCCAAGAAGAGTCTGTTCCAAGTCAATCCATTACCTGCTCTCTACCGGCTATCTACCGGCTCTCTACCGGGATTGAGCGGTTTTTGTGGCGACTTCAAAGCCGACGAATCAATGTTTGGACGTATAGGTCTTAAGTGAGGCATAATTATACATATCCTAAGACAGTGCCGCCCGTATGAATAAGCTTTACTTATAAGCGAGAGCAGTGAAAATAACTTTGCGGACGAAAACAGGAGCGTAATTGCTAATACATTCCTCCCAATTACACATGTGAATTACAATGTAATAGGCGGCTAATCCTCAGGCAATGTAGTCTTGTTGCCCAATAACATCCCCAATGACTCATGCCATTAATTTGGACTTCCAATCTTCTCTCTCTAACTCTCTCCCTTCCCTAGTTTTCCGAGTTTCTGCTACAGACACTACGCGTGTTTCTGTCACGGTTGCACTATGCAAGTTTGTGTCACGGTTACACTACCTAAGTTTCTGTCACGGTTACTCTGCCCAAGTTTCTGTCACGGTTACTCTACCAAAGTTTCTGTCAAGGTTACTCTACCCAAGTTTCTGTCACGGTTACTCTGCCCAAGTTTCTGTCACGGTTACTCTACCCAAGTTTCTGTCACGGTTATTCTACCCAAGTTTCTGTCACGGTTACACTACGCAAGTTTCTGGCACGGTTACACAAGCCTAGTTTCTGTCACGGTTACACTGCCTTGCAAACTACCCCTGTACCTGGATCTCTCCCTACTTCCGTGAGACGTCGTTAATGCCTGTGATCAGTCCGATCGTATTGACAATGTCGCCGTGCCCTGGCCCCTAAATCCAGGAGAGGACCACGAGGGAAGGTCACGTGACCATTGCTGTATCACGAGATCTTTAAGTACTGTAAATGGTCTGTGGAGATAGGATGTGAGGTTTATGTATGTGGCCTAACGTAGTGCAACTGTACTATACACACACTCTCCCCCCTCTCCCTCCCTCTCTCTCACTCACTGGTACACGAAACTAATGCCCACGCTCGCTCTCTCTCTCTACGCCTTGTACCTACATGTAACATGTAGGTACCTTCTTTGTAGGCTTATCTAGCGATTACACACGCCTTCTCCAAACCTAGCTTATCTAACAACCTATTGTAGTTTTCTCTCTTGCTTGCTCTCTATAGTCTCTGTGTTAATGACATTGTTGTTTGTCTTGTTTTTCTGGGAGGAAGATCTTGTTGGGAGGTCACGTGCACAACACCCCTCTGTCACACAGTGTCTTTAGATGAGAAGTAGGTACGGTACAAAGCTTAAAGTACGTGCGGTACCGCCATCTTCGAAGTTTTGCACCGTGCGTTCGTCCAATCATGTGACTCGGGGTACCTAGACACGTGACTGAGGGTGCCCAGACACGTGACACAACAGTCCACCGAACTGGCTGCCGCGTTTTTGTACCGTGTTTGGCTACTTGATACTGTTGTTTACGGCTTTCAGTGGGCTGAAGTCACCTATTTTGGACGTTTAGTTAGTAGTTGCCGCGGCTTCTTTTGGGAATATACTTGGTGTTGTTGTGACTTCCTGTCTTTGCCTAGTGATTATCTTTAAAAACACGAGAAGGCATGTATGGTTACACGAAAGTTGCATGAATACAGTGATCGGGCTCATGACCGGCCGTTTATGCTAATGTAAAGTATGCGGAACACTTAACAGGTGCAGTCGAATGCCGGATACAGCTACTGATTGATAATTGAGTTTGTGTGTATTAATATTGAAAATCACGCGCCGTAACCAACCCTACAACGACGTTCAGCATGAGATACTGGTGGCGTGAAGCTGCCGCCGAATAACTTTGCAGAGGTTGATTACCGCTAAATAACTTTGCGGAGGTAGACCCACCGCTCCCCCTCTTCCACGAGAGGGTACTGGTTGAGACGACATGGCCGCGGTAGCCGCCTACCACGTGGCCAGGAAACGGGCCAAAGAGAAGGACAACCAAGGCTACATGATATCCTCTCCAGGCCCTGAGGGTAAGAAATTGTCACGTGACACCTTCACACGTTACTGTCCGTGAGATAAAACCGAGAAAGATCCACGTGATATATACATTCATCGTTGTACACAGCCTATATGTTTTGTACGCTTTAAAGTAATAGGTTTATATATAGCAAGCTCTATTTTATCGGAATATAATATTATATCGGCCGACCTTTACAATCACCTGGATCTTACCTTACTTTTTCATAGGCTATTAGTAAAAACACTTCAGCTAAGCAGATAAGCAAGCAGATAAGCAATTAAATTAATTACCAATTCGGGTTTGAATAATCATGTAATGTTGGTTCTTGTTTTTAAAGTTTTAAGTTCTACAACAGGTGATAAGACTACTTTATCTTCGAGCCATGTTCGTTTGAACATCTGAGGTGAAGCATGTTGCTAATTTGCTAATTTGCTAATCAACATCGTATGCTATTCACAATTCAACTCCTGCATAATGCAACTTAGCAAATATTCCTAGCCGTTTACCGACATTCATTATTCAACAAGAGAGAGAAGTTGATGAAGTAATTAATCAGTTTGTTCATGGTACTTGATAAATAAAGGTTAAAGTCTTAGCCTAGTCGTCTCAGCATCTCGATAATTTTGTGAGAATTTACACATTTTACCTTTTAAAGGCAACAGATCAGTTTTAACGATACCAAACATGTCAGATAAGCGCTACCTTAAACTATTTGCTTTTTAGTAATGAGATTAATAAATTATATATCAAGACCAAAAGATGTTACTAGTTAGCTCGTAAGATACTTCATAGGCAGACGCTTAATCTTAGCAACCAGCGCTTTGTTAAGCTTGATAATAATTAGACATTAGCATTACAAAAAGTATGTACACAAGTTTATTGGTTTAGACAATAGAACTATAAATGCCTTGACAGTCAGCCAACAATTACGTAAAATAGTCACATACTGCTAAGCAACAGTCAAGTACCGCTTAGCAACAATCACACATTGCTTAGCAACAGTCACATATTGCTTAGCAACAGTAACACTGCTTAGCAACAGTAACACTGTTTAGCAGCAGTAATACTGCTTAGGAAAAGTGAGACTGGTTCGCAACATTAACGCAGCTTAGCAACAGTAACCGCGTTTGGAAACAGTTACACAGCTTAGTAACAGTGCGTACTGAGCTGTTGACCAAAATGAACTCAGGCACGGCCAATTGTTATCGAGCAAATAAACGACTTATGAGCCCTCCCCAAAAATACCATTATTTCAAGCCAAGAAATAGACTTCATCTGGTCCATAATATCTCGATAAAGTTGACATGATTAATTAGTAGATGCAGCACTTTTACACGGTGATAGTGCGATCAGTGTGATACAAGACCGTATTAATAACCTCTGGTTGTTCAATCAGCGCCCCTACACTTTACAGTCTACGTGTAAGTCTTCTGCTCCACACTATTTGAGTTATCCAGGTCACAAATCTAATTGTTTGTTTAACCTTGAAATCAAGGGCTAAAACTCTCGTTTGTTTTTTGTTGTTAGTATTTAAACACCACTTCTACCTATTTTCCGTATTTTCTGTACATTTGTACATTAGTTCTGGTGAGAATCAAGTCGTTTCTCCAATTCTCAAATTGTAACATTTGCAGTTTAACAATAAGGAAACAGCTTGATTTATCACGTTTCAAGGCATCCCTTGTGGTTTGATCCAAATTTGTAAATAAAATTATCCTTAATTTGTGCTTTGCTGGGTAACTTACTCCGCAAACACTATCAGATACACTGTGAATATTTGTCACTTGCCATCTGGAATATTATGCAGTAACCGCCCCACCAAGACAAATCATTGATCCTTCCCCCGACAAATATATTGCCACTATAGCACCAAACCGACAGTAAATTTGTTTATAGCTAAAATGAGCAGGAACAAAGTATTATCATAACATATCCAGTTCCTTACTATAACAGTAAAAATAAAAAGATAGCGACGGGGAATCCTAGCGCCAGATCCGTCGGAAAGGAAACATTGTAAATAGATTTTCTGATAAATTGGTGGCAGGCCAGGTAAGGAGGGTGGTTGTTATTACAAACAGACCCGACTCTATCCTCCAACCCTACATACAGGATCACGTGACCTGCTGCTTACGTAAGTAACATCCAGTTTTCCTCTGTCTTTGTCGTTCCGTTCTGCCCTGGAAACCTCGGTTGTTAACCCGCAGTGTAGTTCATGGGGTCACCTCCCGGTCAAGGTAGGATTAATTTGCGTTAGATCAGATCTAGTTAGATCAGATCTTGTTAGACCAGATCTAGTCCCATGAATCGTGTAGAAATATCCTTCAGATCAGAACTTTTAAAGCCATGGGGTCGTGTCGAGTTTTACGTTCTACTACTGCCGAGGCCGGTTTAAAAAGTCCCATATGGCAGCAGACTATTTTTTAAAAGTTGTCCAAATTTGGGTTTTTATTTTTAAATAGCTGCGACTCGACATAACGTGCTATCACCACAAAATTATGGAGGCAAATTTTGCATTTTTGCGTGTCCTTTCCGCTTGTTGAGCATTTTCCGTGTTCACTGTATCAAGTACTTAACCTGTTGCTGCCGAGAGTTATCATCTCCGAATCTTCCAACAGGTTTTGTACATTCGTTCTAAAATTTATTATCTCTGTACAATGCAGATATATTCAATAAACAGTTTTTAAACATCTAGAATGGCAGAATGTTTAGGAAAGAAGCCATTACCCAAAAGTTCGTTCAAAAACTTAGTTCTGATACTAACATCTATTGCTCCCTTTAACGATCGTATTTTCTTATTCTAGAGTTAAAATTCTACACAAAATGTGATACATTTAACTTTTACCATGACAATATTGTGCCCCTTACCGTTCAACCGTTGGTAAATTCTATACAAGCGTCATGATATTGTGTCTGTAAGTGTTGCTATATCAACTAGTTACCATGACAATATTGTGTCCCCTAAATGATAGTATATCAACTAGTTACCATGACAATATTGTGTCCCTAAATGTTGCTATATCTTCAAGTTACCATGACAGTATTGTGTCCCTAAATGTTGCTATATCCACCACTAACCATCGAAATATCGTGTCCCTAAATGTTGCTATATCCACCAGCACTACAATCTACACCGCTTAAACTAATTTGGCAAATGTGCTCCGAAATTACTCAATTTCTGATGATTACCTAATATTAACTCGCCTAATTTGCAGACAATAATCATTGCACGCCGTATTAAAACATACTTCAGAACTACCATGATTTCAGCGACACTTATAATTATACGACTCCAAACAATTCTGTTTCTCAATTTTATGTTGAGCAACATCTTAAAAAGTTCTAGTTTCTGTTGAGGACAAAACTTAGTTTCTGTACGAGACAGTTTTAGTTTACTTTAGCTTTAGCTTGGTTTACTTTAGCTTCAACGTTACCGCCAAGCAGTATACGCTGTTATACGATAGGTGTAACACTCAAATCTGTAGACAAGGTACACACTATATATACCATCTAGTTCTACAACGTGATATCTAACAACAGATTAGACAGCCCAACTAACATTCCATAATCAATTAACAAGCCCAGTTGAACCCATCGAACGTTCAATAAAGCTCATTAAACGTTTTAAACGTAGTGAGGGCTCCATGTTATAAGCAGGTACAAAATTAAATCTAATTGTTTGTATTTATAAACTGACGCACCTCAGTCCCAACAACTACATTCAATTAACACACGACACTGTAGTTGTATGTTGTACACATTATATATCGACATTGAGCTGTAGTTTTCGCTTTTCTTGGACTTGTTGCCGAATTGTCGTAGCTATAGCTTTTCTTGGACTTGTTCATGTTGGGATATTGTTTTAGTTATAACTTTTCTTGGACTTGTTGGGATATTGTTTTAGTTATAACTTTTCTTGGACTTGTTGCCGAATTGTCGTAGCTATAGCTTTTCTTGGACTTGTTCATGTTGGCATATTGTTTTAGCTATAGCTTTTCTTGGACTTGTTGGCGTATTGTTTTAGCTAAAGCTTTTCTTGGACTTGTTGCCGTATTGTTTTAGCTATAACTTTTCTTGGACTTGTTGTCGTATTGTTTTAGCTATAGCTTTTTTGGATATGTTGCCGTATTTTATTAGCTATAGTTTTTCTTGGATATGTTTCCGTATTGTTTTAGCTACAGCTTTTCTTGGACTTGTTTGCGTCTTCTTTTAGCTATAGCTTTTCTTGGACTTTCTGAGATATAGCTTTACTCGTACTGATAGCATTTCTTTACATGTACTGTACTTGAGTATTTCGTACATTACAATAAATTGTAAATACAAACTATACTTAACTTGTCTTTTAGTTTAGCATTTTTTACACCACTGTAAAATTTTAAATACAAACTATACTTAATTTGTACTGTAGTTCGTCATTTCGTCCATTACTATAAAATTCTGAATACAAACTATACTTAACTTGTACTGTACTGTACTGTAACTCTACACATAAAAATGGGGTATATATCACGTACAGTAATCAAATCATGGAATCTAATTTAGCAACAATCAACATATTAATAGAACTTCGCTAATCTATTCGCTAAAACTCCAAATATCACGATAATGCCATTAACCCTGCATCCTCCACCAGCGTCAAAATCATTAGCTCGACCTCACAGAAGCGATTTTTATCAAGAGGTAAAATCTAAACCACCCTGAATGGGATATAACTTTCTGCTTGGATGAATCAAGATATTCAAAAAACCGCTACTCAACCGCCATTGCTTGGCTTGTTAATATTTTGTTTTCCGATTCAGTAGAATGTTCCTTTTAGAGTGTCTCAGTAAGAATACCTATTCATTGTCTCTCGGCCACGATGGATATATGCTATGAGAATAAAAATAAGCGTGTAATAAAACGATACAACAAGTTTACTTTATCCTCCAGCTTGCATTTCGTTTTTCGTACTCCGTCGTGAGAGATTTCTATTATCTCGATATCAATCTACAACGACGTGTGTTTGTTTGTGTGTTTGTATAAACTATAGGCAAAGCATCTCCCGAACAAAATACAGTTATTTGTTAAGCAGAGGATAACTTAGTATCCCACGAGTAAATCCTGGACTAAGTCTATTTGGTAATTTACTCTAATATGTTAATGAAGTCTGTTAAAGTGTTAAACAATAAGCCGATTTGTAGGTGCTTGTGTAGCTTGTGAAGGTTTTCTGTCGTACTTATAACTCTCCACAACAAATAACGTGTAAAAATATAAACAAATTTTGGAATTTTTACCGTATCGAGTATTTTGAATTGCTGCTAAGGTTAAACGGTAATTTTTGTAGCAACTGTTTGGAAAAGCGTTGAAATTCAGGTAGGAAAGAGGTAGTTTCGGTGGTTACGTAAGTAAGCCATCTAGATTTGTATGAAATTAAATTCAGATCAGTGTTTCGTGTGTGTTCAAGTGTGTGATGAAGTGTATGCACGTTTTCGTTTTTGAGATAATAAGTACTTATTTTTTAAGCGCATAAGCGTACAGCCACTAAAACATACATTTACCTAACTGTCACTAACATTTACCTACCGGACACTAACATCTACCTACCGGACACTAACATCTACCTACCGGACACTAACATCTACCTACCGGACACTAACATCTACCTACCGGACAGTAACATCTACCTACCGGACACTAACATCTAACTACCAGACACTAACATCTACCTACCGGACACTAACATCCCTCTACCGGACACTAACTTCTACTTTCCGGACACTAAAATTTAACTACCAGACACAAACTTATACCAACTGAACAGTAACATCCCTTTATTTCAGGTCCCAATGCGATGGCGGGAGTATCGGCAATAGCAGCTGCTTCCTTACCGCGCCCCGACAACGTACTGAGTGCGGGACACTTGGCCGGCACGCCCGTCGAGATCCGAGAGGAGAACCAGACAGACACCCTCATCCGGATAAACGTGAGCGGTACTCGATACATCACCTACAAGGATACGCTCAAACAGTTCCCCAACACCCTCCTCGGGTCGGAGCGTATTTCCCAGTTTTACAACGAGGATATAAAGGAGTATTTCTTTGATCGCAATCGGATAGCATTCGACGCTATCCTCTACTACTATCAATCGGGGGGCTACCTCTACCTGCCACCGGGCCTGGAAATGCCCGTTTTTCAGGAGGAGCTCCAGTATTTCGAGATTCCCTCTAATCCGTCCGGCGAGACGAATGAGGCAGACAAAGAAAGTCTGCTCGACAACTACCCCTACAACAAATACTTTCTCAAACTGCACTACATTCTCGATCACCCCGACTCAGGCATCCTTGCTAAGTTGTGGATGGTTTTGGATGTTATTTTCATAGTCATTTCAATGACACTGTTCATCGCCGAGACGGACCCCAAGGTTGAAAAAACCATCGAAGATTCAAAAGAAGTGGCACAAATATTCTTTTATCTGGACGCGGTTTGCATTATTTTCTTCACCATCGACCTTCTATTACGACTTATTGTCGCTCCAAGCAAGCAGCATTTTTTTAAACGAACTTTGAATTGGCTTGACTTTGCGGCGATTCTCCCATTTTACATTGAAATTCCATTGAAAGACTCTTCCGGAATCACTGCCCTGCGGGTTTTGCGCTTATTTCGAGTATTACGAATCTTAAAAGTTATTCGACATTCGAAGCAGTTAATACTTATCCTCCAAGTTCTGAAGCAGTCGTGCCGTGAATTACTTCTTCTGGTTGTGATGTGGGCGATGGGAGTTGTGACTTTTGGTAGTATCATGTATTACATCGAGGAAGATCAGCCAGACAGCGAGTTTAACTCGATCCTCAAGGCATGCTGGTGGGCGGTCGTTACCATGTCAACGGTGGGCTACGGTGACCTTTACCCCACCTCCGTCCCGGGCAAACTGGTCGGGTCCGTCGTCGTGTTCTTGTCGATGGTGTTCATGGCGCTGCCAATGACGATTATAGTCAGCAAGTTTAGTCGTGCCTACGAGGAGATGAAGGAGCCCAATCAGATGGTGAGCGGGGGCCTGGAGGAGCAGCAGGGGAGTCAGCTCTCCATTAACGGGAAACCTGACGTAGAGACTGGAAACGACAAGCTCCACCCACCCGGCCACAACTCAACGTCGTTGTGAGCGGCGTTGTTTTATTGTTTTATTATATTGGGGAACTCTCAGACTGTCGTTACTTCATTGGGTGACTCTAGCCATGGTAGCTGTGTGGGGTTGGTGTTATCATGGTAACCATCACATGGTTGTTGTCATGGTAAACATAAAATGATTGTTGTCATGGTAAACATGAAATGATTGTTGTCATGGTGACCGTCACATGGTTGTTGTCATGGTAAACATCACTTGGTTGTTGTCATGGTAAACATCACTTGATTGTTGTCATGGCAACCATCACAAGGTTGTTGTCATGGGACCATCACAAGGTTGTTGTCATGGCAACCGTCACAAGGTTGTTGTCATGGTAACCAACACATGATTGTTGTCATGGTAAACATCACATGATTGTTGTCATGGTAACCATCACAAGGTTGTTGTCATGGTAACCATCACATGATTGCTGTCATGGTGACCATCACAAGGTTGTTGTCATGGTAACCATCACATGATTGTTGTCATAGTAAACATCACATGGTTGTTGTCATGGTTACCATCACAAGGTTGTTGTCATGGTAACCATTTTACTGGTTGTTTCTATGATAACCATCAGTGCACTGGTTTTTGCCATGGCAACCGTAACTGAAATGGCCGATGCCATTGCAACAATCAATGTCCTGGTTTTTGCTATGGTAACTGTCACTGTACTGGTTGTTACTATGGTATCCACACTGTACTGGTCGTTGCCATGGTAACCACACTGTACTGGTTGTTGCCATGGTAACCACACTGTACTGGTTGTTGCCATGGTAACCACACTGTACTGGGTATTGCCATGGTTACTATCACTATACTGGTTGTTGCCATGGTAACTACACTGCACTGGTTGTTGCTATGATGACTATCACTGTACTGGTCGTTGCCATGGTAACTAAACTGTACTGGGTATTGCCATGGTAACTACACTGTACGTGGTATTGCCATGGTAACTATCACCATACTGGTTGTTGCCATGGTAACCACACTGTACTGGTTGTAGCTATGGTAACCACACTGTACTGGTTGTTGCTATGGCTACTGTTACCGGACTAGTCACTCTCTAGGGGGTTAAAGATAAGCTTCACTTTTTAAGATTGGTGTTTGATTACGTACACACGTCAAGTGCATAGAGAAGCGAAGTCATATTACGATATGTATTTCAACTTTCAAGTTCGTTGAGATCCATGTGCACCCGTGCGATGCAATCAACCTTTATAACATAAAACGATGAGATAATTGATGATTGATTGATTGATTAAATTGTCAATTGTTAAATAGTATTGGGGCGTTAAACTAAATGAAACTTAGATTTTTGTCCCGTATCGTGGGAAATTGTTAGTGACTTAACCACTTGGTTGCTAACTTAGTAACCACCTAGTTGCTAACTTAGTAACTATAACCATGGTGACTGTTGCTAAATCAATTGAAATATCCCATCTAACAATGATTTTTAGCTAATTTTATTATATTTCTACCAAAAACCGTGTGTTTTTCTAAGGAGACAGGAAAATTGAAAATACTTTGCCTCGAAGATGCCTACAAACGATATCTATGAGTAGCTTAAGTATCAAAAACTCTAAGATCTAATTCTTTCCTTGGCATAGCACAAATCATGTATAAAGGATTATAGATGCTTTTTTGTTGTTTATGATACATAGATGTAATTAACGGTCATAAACAACAAAGAAAGCATAAATTTGCCGTAAAACACTTTACGTCGAGCATAGATATTCTAATATTTGAGTAATGTATCAGAAAGTAAAGTATTTTCTGATATTTATCACCACAAATCCGTGTATCCATACCCCGCCATGACCATACAATATATCCTTTAAGTCCAGAATATCTGGTTTGTAATCGTTAAAACATTTATACAATATATCCTTTAAGTCCAGAATATCTGGTTGTTAGTCGTAAAAATATTTATAATACCCCGCCATGACCACACAATATATCCTTTACGTCCAGAATATCTGGTTGTTAGTCGTAAAAACGTTTATAAACCATTCATGACCATACAATATATCCTTTAAGTCCAGAATATCTGGTTTTTAATCGTTAAAACATTTATAAACCACTCGGCTCCTTTAATCGATACTCAATGTTCAAGTCCGATACAACAGTGCTGGTCCGATACAACAGTGCAACACGTTATATATAACTATCGAAAATTAGATAAAAACTTAAAACTTAAAAGTAAGATATTAGAAAAAAAGATGGCCCAGAATTTAAGAGACTCCGTAATTCTTATAGTTATAGTTGCACCAGTTTCAACCATTGATGTACTTAGAATTAGAAACGGTTTGGTTAAAATACAATAAAATGTATTCATACAATACAAATATTTAAATAGAAATACAATAAGTATGCGACAATGCAAATTGCACAATGAAATTATAAAGATAGTTTGTATTCATTATTCAACCGAATCAGTTTAATAGTTTAAATCGTTGATTACACCAGCTTTCTAGAATAATCATTTTCGAGTATATACTTACTTCGTTACTTCGTGGAGTTTATCCGCAGAGCCGGAAAGGTCATCAGATGTCTGACCACCGTGATGGCGAGTAGTCAACCAGAGAGTTAGACCAGCTGCAGCTGTAGCCGGCGACCGGAGGGTTGTCCGGTATCAAGGCAAGAAAGTTTGACAGACTAATCTTAAACGAGTCAAAAGATTTAGCTGCCTTTACTTCTGTAGGTACCATGTTCCACAGTTTGGGACCTTGAACTGCAAATGATCCATCATACAGCGACTGGTTTCTTAAAGAGCTTGTCTTTGATAGAGAAGGTATGATTGCTACTGCACCGTGTCTCGGGGTTTCCTTGAACTTGATGTCACAGCAATTCGGAACAACTTTGTGGAGAATCTTCCACATCATCAGGATAGTAT
>JH153680.1:23548-36392 GCA_000226015.1 Mnemiopsis leidyi | reverse complement strand
TTATGCAAACCTGAGGAGCAGGGTAGATAGCGAACTCAAGTTTGCTCTTCTTTCCGTAGTCCACACTCAGTCTCTCGAGGAGAAGAGAGGTGAATCCAGATCCGGTACCTCCACCGAAGGAGTGGAAGACGAGGAATCCTTGAAGACCAGTACACTGGTCAGCCAGTTTCCTGATTCTGTCCAGACAAAGATCAACGATATCTTTTCCAACGGTGTAGTGGCCTCTAGCGTAGTTATTAGCGGCATCTTCCTGCAAAATATTACAATTTAAAACAGCTGCATATGATCATAAAACCTTACAAATGACGATCTTAGAGTAAGGGAAGTAAGGGAGCTGGGAAAGATCAAATTAAGGTAGACAGTTAGACGACGCGAAATGTTGACTTTAAACGCAAAGCCATGGTTTTTGAAAAAAAACAGAAGTTGACAAACCTTTCCGGTGATGAGCTGTTCAGGGTGGAAGAGCTGTCTGTAGGTTCCAGTCCTCACTTCATCAACAACAGTTGGCTCCAAGTCCAGGAACACAGCTCGAGGAACGTGTTTTCCGGCCCCGGTCTCGCTGAAGAAGGTGTTGAAGGAGTCATCACCACCTCCGATAGTCTTGTCAGAGGGCATCTGACCATCAGGCTGGATACCGTGCTCCAAACAGTACAGTTCCCAACAAGCATTACCGATCTGTACACCGGCTTGACCGAGATGGATAGAGATACACTCACGCTGAAATTAGAAAATTGATCATCAAGTAAAGGCCGATCAGATAGTTAACTGTCAAAGACAATGACAAATAAAGGCAAAGGCATGGCATCGATTTAAGTTCAGGTAACACAACCAGAGTTAGAAATACCGATACAGTACAACAGATTCAAGTCTAAATCTAAGTAGTAAGTAAAACATTAAGCTACCGAACGGCGCATTTAAGTCAACTCACCATGGTTTAGCTGAAATATAAGCAAGGACTCTGTAGGGGTAACGACAAATATCCTGGACAAAATTTCTGAATGAGATGGATAGTTCAGTGCTACAACGACTTACATCGATACGCGAGCGAGTGGAGTGCAGGACGCTGATTGGTCCAGTTGTATATCACGCGCCGTCGCCGAGCTTTGTCATTGGTCAGATGAAAGTACACTCGTCCCACGTGATAACCCACGTTTTCTGCCCATGTGACTGCGCGCGTGACTTTTCTGTAACTGTCCTCCTTTTCATGGCGGCAACCTAATGATCATTGAGTGAGAGTGTACTGTGTATGGAGATTGAGAGTGGACTGAGGAACAGCGGCGTAATGATGCCCCGGGGGGAGGGGGGCGGTTGCTATCATATTCATAAGGGTGACGGGGGCGCCAAATCCGAAATCGCAATAAAAATATGGGACAATTTTGCAAGATTAACTGCGCGACTCGCAAAATCGCGTGTTTGGTTTAGTAACTTTACCATTTATTCAGATTTTTCGGCCATATTTTCACAAATAGCTCCCAGTAAGCCCTTGAACCAGGGGCGCCACTTTGGGGCGCCTTTTTGCCGCCAGGGGCGCCATATTGGCTGCAGCTACAACGTCACGCCACTGCTGATCAGGAGTCTGGAGTGAAGTCTGGAGAGACAGCGAGGGTTGCACCACGGTTTACACCTGATAACTTAATTCGATCAAGGATCCGGAACATAATCTAGTATCAGTAATTGTGATTTTTGCTCATGCCACCGGTATACACTCATTTACATGCGAACATGATTTGATGTTATTGTAATCTAATAGCTTATGCTCAGCTGGCGATTATGTTAAACAAATGTATACCACATTCTTCATGGGTAAAGATTAGCATAATTCGACATATTATTACTACCATAACGGAGAATAACTCAGTGGCGTAACGTTGTTGGTGTAGCCAATATGGCGGCCCTCGGCGGTAAAACGGCGCCCAAAGTGGCGCCCCTGGAATAGAGGGGGTACTGGGACCAATTCGTAAAATGTGGCCGAAAAATTTAAATAACTTGAAGTTTTTACCAATCACGCGACGCGATTTTGCTAGTCGCGCAGTTTGAGTTTGTCTTGCAAAATTGTTTCATATTTCTACGACGATTTGGCGCCTCCTTATGACGGCGCCCACCGGCGCAACCGGGGTATTGTTACGCCGCTGGAATAACTGTGGTAAAAAGATTAAAAACCTACACTAGAAAACCTAAACTAAATTAAAAACAAAATACGCTCTCTGAAATACGCTCTCTAAAATACGCTCTCTAAAATACGCTTAAAAAGTGCTGAATACCCATTTGAATTTGAATCGGTGTTTTTAATCGCCTATTGATAAGGGTGGCCGTCTTCCTGCCCCAGAACATCGGGCCCAGATCATGGTGCCTCAGTGAAGTCTTGTCCCACACCTCGTGTAACACCAACAAACAAGATATTGCGGTTAAATTTTCGCGGTGATACCCGACTCTCGCAGCTCAAAGCTGAACGTTTCGTTAGAACGGTAGACGGATATAAATATAATCTCGTCAACGGTTAGGTGGTTACTTAAAGGATCGGCATAAGTGAGCTATTTGACTATTGGTCCAATTTTAAAAATTCCACTTTTAGTGAAAGAGACAATATTGAATATAATATCTATCAAGAAGCAGCTTGTACTACGTACATACTATTAATTTTGCCCACGAATCTTGAGAACTTTTCCTTGGTTATTGATAAAAATATATTTGACCGAAAGAATTTTGATACTGGTTGAGAATGGCAATTTCAGACAAATTTAATATTTTAGTCTTTATGTATTTCAAAATACAACACAAATTCTAAACTTTTAACTATTCAAATAGGCAAGCATAACATTATAACAACACAGTCAAATACCATAAAAATGAATAAGCTCACAAATAATCTAGAGCAATTTGTCTGAGCAACTGTTTCATGTAGCCAGATAGTCAAGAAGGTGACAGTCTAGTATTCCTCTTCGTCCTCCTCTCCTTCTCCCTCGACAGAGTCGACACCGACCTCTTCGTAGTCCTTCTCCAGAGCAGCCAGATCCTCTCTGGCTTCAGAGAACTCTCCCTCTTCCATACCTTCTCCTACGTACCAGTGGACAAAGGCTCTCTTGGCGTACATCAGATCGAACTTGTGATCAAGACGAGCCCAGGCCTCAGCGATGGCGGTGGTGTTGGACAACATGCAGACAGCTCTCTGGACCTTGGCCAAGTCTCCTCCAGGAACGACAGTTGGGGGCTGGTAGTTGATGCCAACTTTGAAGCCAGTGGGGCACCAGTCGACAAACTGGATGGTTCTCTTGGTCTTGATGGTTGCGATGGCAGCGTTGACATCTTTAGGGACAACGTCTCCACGGAAGAGAAGACAACAAGCCATGTACTTGCCGTGTCGAGGATCACATTTAACCATCTGAAAAATTGATGTTTGGTTTGATCGTCAAGTTTCTGAGAAAATTCAGCAAATTAATGCGCAAGAAATGATCATCATGACACATCAATTCTGATGCCTTAATTCTTAACATACTTCAAATTCATTGCACCTGGTTGGCTGGCTCAAAGCAGGCGTTTGTGACTTCCGACACTGACAGCTGCTCGTGGTAAGCCTTCTCAGCAGAGATAACTGGAGCATAAGTAGCTAGAGGGAAGTGAATCCTGGGGTAGGGCACCAAGTTGGTCTGGAACTCTGTCAGATCAACGTTCAGAGCACCGTCAAATCGGAGAGAAGCAGTGATGGAGGAGACAATCTGTGCCATTAGTCTGTTCAAGTTGGTGTAGGTTGGTCGTTCGATGTCGAGATTTCGCCTGCAGATGTCGTAGATAGCCTCGTTGTCGACCATGAAGGCACAGTCAGAGTGCTCCAGGGTGGTATGGGTTGTGAGGATGGAGTTGTAGGGTTCAACAACAGCTGTGGCAACCTGAAACGAAACGAAATTTAAGTTGGCTGGAGCGAGATTACGAACATCTGATGGCGTCTGTAATCATGGTCGTACTCACAGTCAAATATTATTCTTCACTATCAGAAATGCATACGGGAAGGAAGTTTGTTATGCAAACCTGAGGAGCAGGGTAGATGGCGAACTCAAGTTTGCTCTTCTTTCCGTAGTCCACACTCAGTCTCTCGAGGAGAAGAGAGGTGAATCCAGATCCGGTACCTCCACCGAAAGAGTGGAAGACAAGGAATCCTTGAAGACCGGTACACTGGTCAGCCAGTTTCCTGATTCTGTCCAGACAAAGATCAACGATATCTTTTCCAACGGTGTAGTGGCCTCGAGCGTAGTTGTTAGCGGCATCTTCCTGCAAAGTATTATTATTTAAAACAGCTGTATATGGTCATGAAACCTTCTAAATGACGATCTTTGAATAAAGTATAGAGTATGGGAGTTAGAAGAATCAAATTATATACGACGCAAATGTGTTGACTTTAAACGCAAAGCCATGGTTTTTGAACAACAAATAAGATGACAAACCTTTCCGGTGATGAGCTGTTCAGGGTGGAAGAGCTGTCTGTAGGTTCCAGTCCTCACTTCATCGACAACAGTTGGCTCCAAGTCCAGGAACACCGCTCGAGGAACGTGTTTTCCAGCCCCGGTCTCGCTGAAGAAGGTGTTGAAGGAGTCATCACCACCTCCGATAGTCTTGTCAGAGGGCATCTGACCATCAGGCTGGATACCGTGCTCCAAACAGTACAGTTCCCAACAAGCATTACCGATCTGTACACCGGCTTGACCGAGATGGATAGAGATACACTCACGCTGAAATTAGATGAGATATGGTTCAAGAATGAATTGAATCAGCTAGAATGTGTGTTTCGCTTCAAGTCCTCTCAAAATTTGACGCTGAGGTGCCATGGCCCATGAAGTTACCATGAAGTTACATGAAACCAATTTTTGATTATTTATCTTCCGTTTAAACGAGACGAAAGCGTTGAAGAAAGACTATGTAGCTTACCATTCTAAAGTTGAAATAAAGTTGTGGATTCAGAAAGGGTTACGAATATCCGAGGAAACTAATTTCGAAGTGATGCTACAAGCAGTCGATAGCAGTATTACCTATGTCCTTGGGCTACGCGTGGCTGCTACTCGTGTTCTGATTGGCGGAAATGTGTAACACGCGAGCGTGAGCAGCACAGCGATTGGTCCACGCAGCGCGCACATGACCTCACTCTATTAGAGACCATTACATACGTCTCTCTAAGAATAAGAGCCTACGAGTTGTCATGGAAATGTTAAACATAATAACCGGAGTGTGGTACTGCAACCGTTATAACCGATAGGTCTCCCATAGTTACACAAAATTAGTACACTCTGTGTGTGTAATTATTTACGATGCCCAACGGGAAATCAATTCTGAAAGGTAGTGATAATGTAAGAATAACGGTTATTTTGTGCCATTATTAAATGAAAATTCATAATCATGATAACGCTGATCATGAACTGATTAGCTAAAATAAAATAAAACGCAACATCTACATAGTTCAGACTTGCCGAATGTTAATTTCCATTTTTTTTCCTGATTATCATTAAGAGGCTTTAAGATTCAAGAATTGAACATTTCTAGAACAAATCTTATCAGCATTCAGTGAGCCAAATGTTAAATCCGATTTTATCGAAGATTAAATATTCTCTATTAAAGAAGCTTAAACAGCCAGCGTATTTTACTTATCGCAGTGGGGGTAAGTGGTTTGAGTTTGACGTCGCTTAATCGCTCTAAATACTAGTAATAGTACAAACTATAACACATTCCGATAATAGTTCAAATTGCGGACTACACGACATAACCGCCGCACAATAAGGCAATAGTTCAGGTTGTCATGGACGACATAACATCAACAGACGGACTTCTTGGCATATTTTACTGATGATGGTTCACTGTATGTACAGTGTACAGTGTACAATGTACTTGAGTACATGACGTTTTGTACATTACACAGTCAACAGTTCAACACCTTTGATTTCACAGCATGTTTGGCTGTCAAAGGAACCAACCATCAAGCTAAGTTCTTAAAATTTCTTAGTTGCACTATAAAATTCAAACTTTAATTAACCCAGCTTAACCCACATGGCAATTCAACCAAGAGAACATTATTGAACAGAGCTTTTTACGCGGCGGTATTATCATGAGACAACATTTGTAAATCTGTGAATGTGATGGCGGACAGTCACGGACAAATTAGATTTTTTATTAGAGGACAAATCGTACCACAATTCATGGAGCAGAGTGCTACTTGACAGACAGAGTGTATCTTAGAACTTAGGAGCGATTCGATTGACGCTGAAGTCCGGTTTGGAAATCAGAAGATTGCTCGAATTCAATCACACAATTCTTCGTTAAGCTCAAAAATATTCTTTTAGGCTTTCTAGAAGAATGGATGTTCCTGAAACCATTGCTACCATACGAACAAAATAAGATTAACAAAATGACAAACTGTTTAATTTATTTATAGGAAATTGATTTGTTAATGCTTGTGACGTTGTTTTCTGGATAACAATAGAACTCAAACTGAAATTGCAATCAACAACAAAATAGTCACAAAATTTTTCGTCTAATTACATTTACAATACTCTAGTATTCCTCGTCGTCTTCCTCTCCTTCTCCTTCGACAGAGTCGACACCGACCTCTTCGTAGTCCTTCTCCAGAGCAGCCAGATCCTCTCTGGCTTCAGAGAACTCTCCCTCTTCCATACCTTCTCCTACGTACCAGTGGACAAAGGCTCTCTTGGCGTACATCAGATCAAACTTGTGATCAAGACGAGCCCAGGCCTCAGCGATGGCGGTGGTGTTGGACAACATGCAGACAGCTCTCTGGACCTTGGCCAAGTCTCCTCCAGGAACGACAGTTGGAGGCTGGTAGTTGATGCCAACTTTGAAGCCAGTGGGGCACCAGTCGACGAACTGGATGGTTCTCTTGGTCTTGATGGTGGCGATGGCTGCGTTGACATCTTTAGGGACAACGTCACCACGGAAGAGTAGACAACAAGCCATGTACTTGCCGTGTCGAGGATCACATTTCACCATCTGAAAGAAAGTTAGTTTAGCATCGTTAAACGTCCGAGCTGCTCTGATGTTTGTTACCCTTTGGGATGACAAGACATCCATTATGTTCCCATCATTCGAATATCTACATCCCTAATTCATTATTTATGTCTTACGTGTCCATATGCCGTTAACGGAAAATAATTAATGATCAGCCCGATAACTTTGCGGCCATTACCTAATCGCAGATCCACAGGTATTTCTGGTTGCCAGGGGGTTGCTATGCCTAACAAATTACGGAACGTGATGAAATCACTCGGATGATGCCACCTCCATTGGACTATACCAAGAACCCGTTACTTTTCAGACATAGCCATGGAGACTGGCCAAACACGGCCGCCACAGTTTACAACTGTTAGGGTTGAATATGCGGCTGAATTGGGTCACCAGCAAAAGCGTACCGTTATGTTTAACGCACTGAAATGTTGATGATAAATAATATTATCATTTAAAGTATTTTTATCTCCTGGACATTAACTGAGTCTATATTAAAGTGATTGCGCTCATTGCGCTCAGCGCTCCAAAAATAAGTTAACCATAAGTTTTTCTGTAAATGTACGTCATCAATTGTCTGGTCAATTAGCGTTTGTAAGTCTCACGATACCACTGTTATAATGACATAAATTATATAGTGTGTACTTGCCAACCTGCCTCGATTGTTACTTAAACCCAATTACTAAATTATACACTCCTTACACCATTCACCAAGTCACGTGACTCTACAGCCTCCAAACTGCGAACCCTTACTCCCTAAGTGAAGTAATTGATCACGTGACCTGCTGACCCAATCAGACGGTCACGTGACTGAGGGAAGCTAGTTGACAGTTTGGATGCTGCCATCTATTCCTGAGGGTCCTATGTATACTTTCTCAGTGGTCATTGAATCAACAAAATAGAGATATCTATCGTAATGACGTGGACAGTTAATTTTTGTAGACACTAAAATAAGGATTTTACTGGGTTTGTTAATCGCACCTGGTTGGCTGGTTCGAAGCAAGCGTTGGTGATCTCAGAGACAGAAAGCTGCTCGTGGTAAGCCTTCTCAGCAGAGATAACTGGAGCATAGGTAGCTAGAGGGAAGTGAATCCTGGGGTAGGGCACCAAGTTGGTCTGGAACTCTGTCAGATCAACGTTCAGAGCACCGTCAAATCGGAGAGAAGCAGTGATGGAGGAGACAATCTGTCCCATCAGTCTGTTCAAGTTGGTGTAGGTTGGTCGTTCGATGTCGAGATTTCGTCGGCAGATGTCGTAGACGGCCTCGTTGTCAACCATGAAGGCACAGTCAGAGTGCTCGAGGGTGGTATGGGTTGTGAGGATGGAGTTGTAGGGTTCAACAACAGCTGTGGAAATCTGAAAGCAAACGAAATTTAAGTTGGCTGGAGCGAGATTACGAACATTTAAGCTGATTCTAATCACGGTCGTACTTATTATCAAACATTATTCTTCACTATCAGAAATGCATACAATCGAAGTTTGTTATGCAAACCTGAGGAGCAGGGTAGATAGCGAATTCAAGTTTGCTCTTCTTTCCGTAGTCCACACTCAGTCTCTCGAGGAGAAGAGAGGTGAATCCAGATCCGGTACCTCCACCGAAGGAGTGGAAGACCAGGAATCCTTGAAGACCGGTGCACTGGTCAGCCAGTTTCCTGATTCTGTCCAGACAAAGATCTACGATCTCTTTTCCAACGGTGTAGTGGCCTCTAGCGTAGTTGTTAGCGGCATCTTCCTGCACAATATTACAATTTAATACAGTTTCATATAATCACATAACCTTACAAATGACAATCTGTGAGTAAGGAAGTAAGGGAGCTGGGAAAGATCAAATTAAGGTTAACAGTTAGACGACGCAAAATGTTGACTTTAAACACAAAGCCATGGTTTTTGAACAACGCTTAAGTTGACAAACCTTTCCAGTGATGAGCTGTTCAGGGTGGAAGAGCTGTCTGTAGGTTCCAGTCCTCACTTCATCGACAACAGTTGGCTCCAAGTCCAGGAACACTGCTCGAGGAACGTGTTTTCCAGCCCCGGTCTCGCTGAAGAAGGTGTTGAAGGAGTCATCACCACCTCCGATAGTCTTGTCAGAGGGCATCTGACCATCAGGCTGGATACCGTGCTCCAAACAGTACAGTTCCCAACAAGCATTACCGATCTGTACACCGGCTTGACCGAGATGGATAGAGATACACTCACGCTGAAATTAGAAAATTGATAATCAAATACAGGCCAATCAGATAATTAACTGTCAAAAACAATGACAAAAGAGGCCAAAACAAGGCATCGATTTAAGTTCAGTTTACACAATCAGAGTTAGAAAATACCGATATAGTACAACAGGTTCAAGTCTAAATCTAAGTAGTAAGTAAAACATTAAGCTACCAAATGGCGTATTTAAGTCAACTCACCATGGTTTAGCTGAAATATAAGCAAGGACTCTGTAGGGGTAACGACAAATATCCTGGACAAAATTTCTGAATGAGATGGATAGTTCAGTGCTACAAAGACTTACATCGGTACGCGAGGGAGTGGATTGGACGGCGCTGATTGGTCCAGTTGTATATCACGCGCCGTCGCCGAGCTTTGTCATTGGTCAAAAGAAAGCAGACTCGCGCCCACGTGACAACCCACGTTTTCTGCCCATGTGACTGCGCGCGTGACTTATACGATACGTCCTCCTTTGCATGTGTCATGGCGGGAACGTAATCATGGTAATGATCATTAAGTGCTTAGTGCGAGAGGAGAGAGTGGGGAGATTGGTATGCGAGTGGAGAGACAGCGATTGTCACCACGGTTTACACCTGATTCGATCAAGGAACTGGAAAATAATGTAGTAATTTTGCTGCCAGCGCCACCGGCCACTGGTATACACTCATTTACATGCGAACATGTTATAGTAATCTGATAGCTATTGCTAATGCTCATATCAGCTAGGGATATGTTAAACAAACGTAAATCAACTCTTGCGTACATGTACAGATTAACACAATTCGACCGTTCATTCAGTCTATTACTGATACTTCTAGTACCAGTGGCCGGGGCATCGTTACGCCGCTGTCAGTACCATAATGGAGAATAACTATGGTAACAAAAATAAAAACCTACATAAAAAACATTGTCTGACTTTGTCCGACCCTCATTCGAATGACGGGAGGGTGCGCGCTGCTGTTGCCTTGCGTTGCGGGGGCTGCCGCTTCGCGGCAGCAGGTCAGGCAGCGTCTGACAACGCTGCTGTACAAAAAAAACAAAATTCGCTGTCATAAATACGCTCTCTAAAAGACGCTAACAAAAATGCTGAGTATTCATTCAAATTTAAAATTGAATCGGTATTTCCTAGCGAGATTATAATTATATCCGTCTCGGTCTACCGTTGTCGTTCAGTTGTACAGCAGCGCGTACAACTACAAGCTCGCACGTGTTTATTAGTTTAGCAATACGTTTGAGGTCCCAAGTAAAACTAAAAAGGTCCCAAGTAAAACAACTAAAACTAAAAGTCAGCTTGAAAAACCGCCCCTGCCCTTGACATCGACCCCCTCTTCCCTCATAAGCGCATTAAGCCTGAGGGGTGACAATATCTATCAAGACGCAGCTTGTACTGTGTATTATTAATTTTGCCCACGTATCTTGAGAAATTTTCCTTGGATATTGAAAAAACAAACTTTGACCGAGAGACTTTCGATATTGTTTTTGGTTGTCTCACGTTGTTGTGACCCGGAGGCTGCACCGCTTCGCGGCAGCAGGGCTATAACTATAAGGAAACGTCTAGCAAGTTTTTGATTTCTTTATCTAGCAACAGTAGCATGAATTAGGAGGCGACGGATTTGCTATGAATATGAGAAGGGCATTTTCAGACAAATTATTTTCTAGTTTTCACGTATTCCATTACAACCAGAATTTTACAAAATAAAACGCAAAATCTAAACTTTTAATGATTCTAAAAGCCAAGCGTTACAACATAGAAAAATACCATGAAAATAAATCAGCTCACAAACAATCTAATCACATTAAAATATCGTTCCGAATATGAAGCAATTTGTCTAAGAAACTATTTTATATAGTGCGAGAAACTAGAATAGAGGGATAGATTAGTATTCTTCGTCGTCTTCCTCTCCTTCTCCCTCGACAGAGTCGACACCGACCTCTTCGTAGTCCTTCTCAAGAGCAGCCAGATCCTCTCTGGCTTCAGAGAACTCTCCCTCTTCCATACCTTCTCCTACGTACCAGTGGACAAAGGCTCTCTTGGCGTACATCAGATCGAACTTGTGATCAAGACGAGCCCAGGCCTCAGCGATGGCGGTGGTGTTGGACAACATGCAGACAGCTCTCTGGACCTTGGCCAAGTCTCCTCCAGGAACGGCAGTTGGAGGCTGGTAGTTGATGCCAACTTTGAAGCCAGTGGGGCACCAGTCGACGAACTGGATGGATTTCTTGGTCTTGATGGTGGCGATGGCAGCGTTGACATCTTTAGGGACAACGTCACCACGGAAGAGAAGACAACAAGCCATGTACTTTCCGTGTCGGGGATCGCATTTCACCATCTGAAAGAATGTTAGTTTAGCGTCGATATAAATCAGGTACGAGATGCTCCGATGTTCATCACTCTTTGGGATGACAAGATATTTCGCGCTAGCAGTATGTCCCCATCATTCGAATCTCTACATCCCTAATTCATTATTCATGTCTTACGTGTCCATATGCTGTTAACGGAAAATAATTAATGATCAGCCCGATAACGTTGCGACCTTTACCTAATTTCAGATCCACAGGTATTTCTGGTTGCCAGGGGGTTGCTATTCCTAACAAGTTACGGAACGTGATGAAATCACTCGGATGATGCCACCTCCATTGGATGATACCAAGAACCCGTTACTTTTCTCGACATAGCCATGAAAACACGGCCGCCACAGTTTTACAACTGTTAGGGTTGAATATGCGGCTGAACTGGGTCAACAGCAAAAGCGTACCAATACCATTACGTTTAACGCACTGAAATGTTGGTGATAAATCATATTATCATTCATAGTATTTTTATCTCCTGGGTTTTATAAACTGAGTCTATAAAATAATTGCGCTTATCTTGTTCAGCGCTCCAAAACATAGCTTTACTAAGTTTTTCTGTAAATATTCGTCATCAATTGTTTGATCAATAAGCGTTTGTAAGTCTCACAATACCACTGTTATAATGACATAAATCATATATGACATAAATCATAATGATATAGTATGTTCTTGCCAACCTGCCCCGATTGTTACTTAAACCCAATTACTAAATTATACACTCCTTACACCATTCACTAAGTCACGTGACTCTAAAGCCCCTTACTCCCAAAGTGATGTAATTGATCACGTGACCTGCTGACCCAGACGGTCGTCGGGCACGTGACTGAGGGAAGCTTGTTGACAACTTGGATGGGGGGTTCTGATGTATACCTTTTGAAAATCCATTGATAATCGGCTTTTTCCCCTCGATTTTCCCCAATTTTTTCTTTTTATTAACTTTTCCATGCAGGATCTCACAAAAGAGATCATTAAAAAATTGATTAGTATATTTGTATACCGAGTTTTACCCGGCAATAATGTGGTGATGTCAGCATACTTGTTGAGTCACAGATAATAGGATAGAACAAAGACCTTTATCTCTGTAGAGGATGTCCATGACGGTACACGCACGGAACCTCAATTCCAAAACCTGAAGAGGAAAGCTGCTGAGTCCGATCTGCCGACAGAATACCTGGTCGCTGAAGCTGTTGGAGGACTGAACTTCGAAACCAGAGCGAAGTTAAACTGTGACCTTAACGCCATGTACAAGATGGCTCGATACAATAGAGCGGCAGCCCAGCAGCACGGC
>JH153672.1:185769-198044 GCA_000226015.1 Mnemiopsis leidyi | reverse complement strand
TAAAACTACAAATCTAAGACAAGACTAATCACGTGATACGAATGAACCAAAGATATGTGGGAATGACAGGTGTTGAGATGAGGGAAGTTCTAGTGGCGAGTGATAAGATGGTTTGAGGGGTAATGATGTTAATGTGATATGATTTGTGAGCATGACGGGAGTATGAAACACAGATAAAATCAAGTACGCTTATGGCAATATTGAGGTAGAATACGTCCCAGTGGGAGATTCTGGAAGAATCGCATAATAGCTAAAACTAGCTCAATTCAATCCATAACAGATGTATATATAACTGTTACGGGCATATGCATGTCTCGGACTGCACTTGCATATGCACCCCACGATCTTCAGCACAGAGATTTCCTTGGTTTCGCAGTCTTTACATCGTGTGCTTCTTCCTCTCGTTGTTATGTAGCATGTCATCATGCTTCTGCTTCTGCTAAGTCGGCTACTGCTGCCTCTTCGGTCTTCCACTCAACCCTCAAATACTTCAATACTACACCTGATACTGTAGCTGATCTTTCTGCAGCTGATTATCCTCCGATTATCATCCTACACCTCCCCAACTGATACTGATAATGCCGCTGACGCTCCAGCTCTCACTTCTGCTGCTCGCGCTGTACTTCTTGCTCATACTCCCCTTCCTCTTGCTGATGTTCCAGCTTCGCCTCTTCATGTTATAATCCTACAGGTAAAACATGATAGACAAAAAAACAAAAAAACTGATGGCACTAAAAAATGGACTCTGCGAATCCCTATAAAGGAACTTAAACCATCGAACGCTCCTGTCAAATCACTATCACTGATCTCATCATCTAAGCTAAGCTAATTTTACAATTTCCCATAATATAGCAGAATGAAAACGGTAAAGCTTACATTAGCAGACATTTTGGAGCTATATAACCCACTCAAGTCCAATCAAAACGCTGTGGTGTTACTATACTAGACAATACGCAAAATCAGTATCACTTGGAACACTCTTAGGAGCAGTTTCTAATCATCTGCCTAAGAATTGCGACATAACAGTAAATACAATACTTTAAAATGTGGTTAAACATTTTATTTCATACCCAAATTAAAAAGAACCATGCAATAACTAATGGTATTTAAAAACGTATTTCGAGAATCCCCCTTACGGAACTTAAACCATATGTCTTAGGTATTTTGCCAATTAGCTTATTTGTATTAATTGTATTTTGTATACTGTTTCAAGGCCTGTATATGCCTGTTTTTTTATCTGGTATCCAATTAATTTTCCCGCGATGTTTCTTTTCTTAGCTTCTGGATGGTAATTTATTCTTATCTTTTTACATTCAGTTCTTTTATATCTTTCTGTTTTCTTTTTGCCCTTATTTATATTGTTTACATCATCAGAGTTTTGGGCTACAGCTATGAAAAACCCATGAGAAGGGCGGCTGCAATGTTGGCATACTTTGCAACATGTCAGACATTGCTAATACTCCTAGTCAAGACAGAGACGGTGCGGGAGAAACAAACAACGTTCCTGCAGACTTACGCTCGTATGGCAGCAGCAAATACAGGAGCTGCTAAGAAGGAGTCTACCGGTGCAAAACTAGTTGAACTCAGAGTATTCAAGGAGGACAAGAGTCCGGTAACTAGGATGGACCAATGGAAAATACAATTTAATATGTCCAAGTGTATTTTAACAGCAACGAGACAGGGAGTAGACCCTGCCACTTTACGGCACCGTGGTACTATGCTTACCACACACCACGTGGTGGTCTTTACTAACGATCAATCCACAGGCTTTTACAAGACTGAAATCGGGAAGATCGATGGTCTCCAAGCTTTCCTTCCCGAGGAGTGGCCAAGGGCCAACTCTATCTACTGCACACTTCCGGGAGCTGCGGAGTGCATTACTACGGAGATAGGGGCACACTTTGCTGCCAGTACACTCGTCCGAGGTATTAAGAAGAACCAGGTCCGCATTCCTCGGAAACCATGGCAACCCGCTGGTCCCAACACCAATTTCAAGGTCCACCTTGAAGTTGACGACGCAGCATTCCAGTGGCTGAAACAAAGGAACTGGACGTCCTACATGGGACTATACATAGTTAGGTGGGAACATCTCCCTGTCCGTGGTGTCGAGGGGTACATTGCCCCCGACCAAAACATAGAGGAGCTCCTCAAGGAGCTAGAAACAAAAACTAACATCCCCACAGGGACAGCACAAATACTTTGAAGTTACCCTAATGGAATTACTAATACCAGGACACCTCAACCATAGATATTATATATCAAAAGTTTTATTATTTTGGTGATTTGGTTAAATTATATTATTACTTTTATTAAGAAGCAGTATAGATAAGTTGTAAAGTATAGATAAGTTGTAAAGGAGTATAGAAGGGCCTTCAGAGTAAAAAAAGGGCTGTAGAGTAAAGAAGGGGATGTAGAGTAAAGAAGGGGATGTAGAGTACCAGGACACCTCAACCATAGATATTACATATCAAAAGTTTTATCATTTCGGTTATTTGGTTAAATAACATCGTTACTTTTATTAAGAACCACTATAGATAAGTTTAGGTAGGTATTATTCATTTTTAGTTGAAGAAAAATATATGTAAAGGAGTATAGAAGGGGCTGTAGAGTAAAGAAGTGCCTGAAACTCAACCCTCTGATTGATGTCTCAACACGAGATAGAATTATCAGGAGGTAAATAAAAAAGCCATACTAAAATATCTAAGTCTCACGATGGAAATCATATTTTTCTCAAACAACCCCTGTGAAGGCGTACACTAAAATATTTTAACATTTTACACCATTTCTGGTTGGTATCGCTCGATAGCAATTATTTGCTTTTTTCTTTAGACACCTCGTTATTATAGCAATGTTTCAGTCGCAACGTGAATACTGTGACTTTTTCATTGAATACTGTGACTTTGTCATTCTACCATCGTTACAGCTTTTAACATTGTCTTAGACTATTGATCAGCTTCTTGTAGATTCTGAGAAATTGCACTTTTGGTGGAGAAGAATTAGTCACACGAAACGCTATGGATTGTCAGACCTTCTTCAACCGTGTACCAAGAGGTGTCTGTTGGGAGTGATTTGTCAGACAAGCTCACTGCCACGGAGTGGGACATCTCAAATCCCTCCAACAGGTCAAAAGAAGTCCGACCCTTCGATCGACGCGCTGGACCAAGGGGCTATGAAGGAGTAAGAGCTAAAGGGAACTATAAAGTCGGCGAGGGTAAATTTCAAAAACTCTAACGGCAGACACAGGCAAGAATTAAATTCTTTCATACAAATGCACTAGATCAAGAACAGCAGATTTGTACGCTCCCGTGCTTCCAATTTGTAAGATATATGGCGTACAAATGCCTCTTGTGAACTGAAATCTCAAACGACTATTGCATTTGGTTTGCGTGAGTGTTTGATTTGAACAGCTTTTATTTCCTTGGCAGTTCCAATATCGTTATACTTCTACAGACAGTAATGTAACTTTCCTGCTTTAGATAAATAAAATAAAATGACAACTAATGATTGCACATACGAATAAAAATGTTTTTTTTGAATTACACTTGAATCTTGATCCTAGTCCTATCATCTACATCCGGATGAAGGCTGCTACTTTCAGGATGATAAATGGTACTATACTATGCAAGAATGTATAGGATCACGTCTAAGATAAGCTGATAAAGTTAATGTTATATCAGAGAGAAATTATAACTTAGCATGATCATAATATGTAGCAGCTGATACATTCCATATTATTTTAAAAGTTACACCCGATTTTTTGCCATGATACTAAGTTGCCATGACAACATCAAGACGGCTTACACTTAAGGAGGATAACATATACATGGTCTGCATTATATGTACAGGAGAGTAAACGTGGTAAATACGACATGTATTTGTGTATTTCTCGGATTCATGTACTGCCAGTGCTTGGTACTAGAACTACACACTTGGGAAAGTGGCAGAAACACAGTTTAGTCTCCGAACCCACAACGGCACAGATCCAAGATATATTTAAGAAACTTGGATGTCCTGAAAAACAATGTCCCAAAAACATGCTGATCAATGTCTTCAAATAGGAATTTGTACACATGACTTTTGTTCAATAGACTTGATTTTGTGTATCATTATAATTACACTGTAGATGGTGTACGGTGCTACAAGTCTTTCAGAAAAGTGTTCTTTGTAAGGAGTTCTGGGCCCGCCGCATGTGTTATGGCCGTTTTGCTTGCAGCGTGTGGGCAGGTTAGTGGTTACTGACTTTGGAGATCTGTCACTGTACCTTGTTTGGAGCGGACTGTCGCTGGACACTGATCCTAGCCGGAGATGTAAAACCCAACCATGGACCCGAGTATCACTGTGCAGAACTGGAGCCAGAGGTATACCTCTTTGTGACAAGAATATGAGTAGTCAATTTAGGAGTAACGACAAACGTCGCACATTCATGTCGTGCCCATTTCAAATTACAAATATGATAAGACAAACAGTCTGCTTAGATGCATATATAACTGTTACGTCAAATTTCAAATTTCGGTAACCAAATTGTTCATTTATAATTTGGACACTTTGGAAATATTATAATGAACCAATCTATTCTCCCTAGGTACTGGTTATTGGAGACTCTATGGCGAAATACGTTGGGAACTGTAAACGTAACGATTCTACAAGTCATTATCTTGATTCGTTTAGCCGTTTACAAGTACTTTCCTATTCCGGGTATGACACTGAATCCATCGCCGAGGAGCAGAGGAGGTCATAAACATCGTTCCTTCAAAGTTCTCGGACATTATTTAATGCCGTCTACATTCCGCGGGAACGAGTAACATAACAGGTAACCGTTCTTGCAGTAGTTCCAAATGTTCGGACCTTTTTACTGATTTGCTTTTTTTACAGTAATCATGAATATAAGTTTCCTGCAGCTGCTATTTTTGTAAATGATATTTCACCAAGATTTGACGGTCCTTCCTGCCCTGTCACCCTCAGTACCTGGTCTAAGATTCGCTGGGGGGCTTCATTATGTCTCGGGCTGCATTTGCATATGCACCCCACGATCTTTAGCACAGAGATTTCCTTGGTTTCGCAGTCTTCACATCGCGTGCTGCTTCCTCTCGTCGTTCTGTGGCATGACATCATGCTTCTGCTTCTGCTAAGTCGGCTACTGCTGCCTCTTCCACTCAACCCTCGAACACTTCAATACTACACCTGATACTGTAGCTGATCTTTCTGCAGCTGATTATTCCTCCGATTATCATCCTACACCTCCCCAACTGATACTGATAATGCCGCTGACGCTCAAGCTCTCACTTCTGCTGCTCGCGCTGTACTTCTTCCTCATACTCCCCTTCCTCTTGCTGATGTTCCAGCTTCGCCTCTTCATGTTAAAACATGATGGCAAAAAAACAAAAAAACCTGATGGCACTAAAAAATGGACTCTGCGAATCCCTATAAAGGAACTTAAACCATCGAACGCTCCTGGCAAATCACTATCACTGATCTCATCATCTAAGCTAAGCTAATTTTACAATTTCCCATAATATAGCAGAATGAAAACGGTAAAGCTTACATTAGCAGACATTTTGGAGCTATATAACCCACTCAATGAAGTAGTCAATGACTAGACCGAGCTATTGATGTGAAAAAGATACAATTCTCAACAACAACATCCAAACAAATACAGGATGGGGTGGGATTAGGACCACCTCCACCGCTTTAGACACTGCCCCTTCAGCTACATCCTTGTCTAAAAATGAAGATTAAGGTTAATAATTTATGTTAGGAAAATTTTAAAATACCTGCCCCCTACAACTACAGTACAATACATCAACTAAAAGACGTGATTAACAGACAGCGGAACACCAAATTTTCCCCAAACATAAAAATGTTTATCAATAAACGCTGTGGTGTTACTATACTAGACAATACGCAAAATCAGTATCACTTGCAACACTCTAAGGAGCAGTTTGTAATCATCTGTCTAAGAATTGCGACAAAACAGTAAATCCAATACTTTAAAATGTGGTTAAACATTTTATTTATTACCCAAATTAAAAAGAACCATGCAATAACCAATGGTATTTAAAAACGTATTTCGAGAATCCCCCTTACGGAACTTAAACCATATGTCTTAGGTATTTTGCCAATTAGCTTATTTGTATTAATTGTATTTTGTATACTGTTTCAAGGCCTGTATGTGCCTGTTTTTTATCTGGTATCCAATTAATTTTTCCGTGATGTTTCTTTTCTCAGCTTTTGGATGGTAATTTATTTTTATCTTTTTACATTCGGTTCTTTAATATCTTTCTGTTTTCTTATTGCCCTTATTTATATTGTTAACATCAACAGAGTTTTGGGCTACAGCTATGAAAAACCCTTGAGAAGGGCGGCTGCAATGTTGCCATACTTTGCAACATGTCAGACATTGCTAATACTCCTAGTCAAGACGTACGCGGCCTGGGAGGATTGTTATATATTTCATAGCTTGATTGTTATATTGTATCTTGATTGATATTAACTATTTCTATTTTAGCCTCTATGATTTGAAATCAAGATTCATCGTATCACTTGTCCGCTGCAACAAGCAGTATCTCACAGCACATGAATCTAAAAACCGTGCTAAGCCACTGTTTCAACCCAATCGGAAACCTCCACAGAACGAGAGTGGGAAAGCGACAGAAAGACAAAGATTCAACCTAAAATGTCCTACAAATACCCCCACAATCTAAATTGGCCAAACTTCATAATAAAACGATAAGACAGTAAAAGCTGCACACGCTGGATTCATTCAAGAGGCAGGACCAAGTGACGCATATGTTCTACTGATATGCTAAAATCATAGCAAGCAGAGTAGCTACTAGCTAATGCTATGTAACGACATTACGCACAAATCTATAAATTCTACTGACAGCATTCTATTATAGACAAAATAGGAACCTATATCAAAAATGAAACGGTTACATTTGTAGATGGTTTTAATTTTTTGAGCTAGAAATTCTATTCATCAGAATACCATAACGATAAAACATTGGACGCTTCCCACGCTGGAATCAATTAAGAGTCATGACCAAGTAATGCAGATGTTCCACTGATATATCATGATATGCTAAAATCCTACAAGTTGCAACGGACTCCGAGAATCCTTATCAAGACTTTAAACCATCGAACGCTCCTGGCAAATCAGTATCACTTGGAACACTTGAAGGAGCAGTTTGTAATCATCTGCCTAAGAATATCAACAAAAATGATATCGGAGCTCAAGAAATATCCGAACTCCGAAGTACATCACGAAACACATTGAGCACAAATACTTTGAAGTTACCCTAATGGAATTACTAATACCAGGACACCTCTGACCTCAACCATAGATATTATATATCAAAAATTTTATTATTTTGGTTATTTGGTTAAATTATATTATTACTTTTATTAAGAAGCAGTATAGATAAGTTTAGGTAAGTTTTATTCATTCTTAAAGGGTTAAAGAAAAATATATGTAAAGGAGTATAGAAGGGGCTGTAGAGTAAAGAAGTGCCTGAAACTCAACCCTCTGATTGATGTCTCAACACGAGATAGTATTATCAGGAGGTACATAAAAGAGCCGTACTAAAATATCTAAGTCTCACGATGCAAATCGTATTTTTGTCAACAAAGAAATCCTGACGATTTCTGCACTTTACAGAAGATTGGAAGCTTAGGAAAAAAGGCGTGGCCTTGTCAGACAGAAGACTAAAGCTTTCACGATTTCAAAGCTTTTGTCTGATTTAAGTCAGAATTTTACTATCCCTGAGGCAGTTTTCATTTCTTCTAAAGAAACTTCAGCCGAGACAAACTTTTAGGTCCCAGAACAAGATGTGATTGATGACACTGATAACAGCGTTAGATGAGATAATTCTACTCCTCGTCATGAGGTTTATAAAACTTAATTCTAAGATCAGTACAAGTACAATAAATCTTGTGTCTTGATACATTGAATGGTGGTTTTCCTTTTAGCCAAACTTAATGGACTATTTCATTAAAATTAAGCATTGTATAGCCTTTGTCCTTCAAGTAAGTATTTGTAATTTTAGACATTTATTGAAGAGTAGCCACCTCCACCAGTAGGAGTAGCCACCTCCACCTCCACCAACACCATTCCAATTTCTCCCCCGCCACCTCCACCACCACCACCCATTCCAATTTCTCCCCCGCCACCTCCACCAACAACATTCCAATTTCTCCCCCGCCACCTTCACCAACACCCAGTTCCAATTTCTCCCCCGCCACTTCCACCACCGCCCAATATCACTTTTACAACAATTATATCAGTTTATGGTCTTAATTTTTAGTGCTAGAAATCATATTCATCAGAATATAATAATAATAAGACGATGATACCTGCCCACGCTGGACTTATTCAAGAGTCAGGACCAAGTGATGCATTAGTTCCACTGCTATGCTAAAATCCTACAAGTGGTACCTGATGGCACTAAAAACGGACTCCTAGAATCCCTATCAAGGAACTTAACCATCGAAGACTCTAATTAAAAAGACCCACGTACTGTGAACCTAACCGATGTATCTTAAAACGGATTTCGAGAATCCCCATCACGCTTTAAGTTACATGTTTTATGTATTTTGCCACTTTGTTTATTAGTATAAGTTGTATAGTATACTGAATACTGTTTTAAGGTCTATTATAATCCTGTTTTTACTCTGGCATTCATTTAATTTTTCCGTTACGTTACTTTTCGGAGCTTCTGAAAGGTAATTTATTTTTGTCTTTTTACATTCAGTTCTTTCATATCTTTCTTTTCGTCTTATCCAAATCTCTTGCATTAACAGATGCTAATGGGCTACACCTGAATCCTCCCGATCACGAAAAGGCCATAAGGGCGGCCGCCGTGCAAGGTTGGCATCGCGATCGAGGACACAAAATGATATCGTTTTCCACGATGCTGTAAACACCACAGGAATTGAAAAAATTGGTTAGTACACGGTTGTAAAAGCCGAAATTGATGAAATCAGAGCATATCGTATCTGTCATGTCGAAACAGACAGCCCAAATGTGAATAAATCGGTTAGTAGAAGCCGATTACAAACACACAAGGGACGCTGGATAGTATTAAAAGGATGGTTACAAATGTGAAAAACCACGATATGATTCTGGAAACCCTTCGAATAAATTGACAAATCGATTTGCTAAAACCTGGTGGAACTCGTCTGCGAACAATTCATTATGTTACAGAGACTTTAAAAAATGATAATAGAGCATCGTGGAGAAAGATGCAAAAGTTGATTTAATTAGATATTTAATCTTGAGATTAGATAAGAGCGTTGCTATTTTTTAGCAATCTGTTATTTAGAACTTTATTATTGTATATTCTATTTTTATTATTGTATAATATATATATATATATAGAGTTAATAGTTAATACAGCAGGAGACTCGTTGATAAAGACTTACATTGCTCCAACACTCAGTGATTCTGTTAGCAGTGAAGTGATAGCTACAAGGATCTGTTCGAGTCAACAAAGGCTTTAGTGTTTGATCCACATCTTTGAGCTGACGTTGGATACTTACTGACAAGTGACCATTCGCGATCAAAAAACAGTTCTGCTCAGATTATCTGATAACAACTTGAGTTTTCCGTTCATTGGTGTTATTTATTACAAGTACTACCTATTTACCGAAGATGTATCGAACTTAAACTACCGGAATAGAAATGATGAAATTGATATGGTCCGTCTAGCTAGCAAAAGGTGTAACAAACTGCATTTTACCATGCACTCAGCAGTATTTTGCGTTCATCCTCAGTATCAATGTTACGACCAGCAGTAAGCACGCCATCTGATGTCATGAGTGTGAGACCCTTGAGCTCCAGAAACTAGCGATGACAATTCTCTGACAATCAGTGTCAGCTCCCCCTTCTGAAACAAACTGGAGTCTCTATAACTGGGTTGTCAATAAGAAGAGAAGCTGCTTGACCACTGAGAAGCAGAGGGATCTGATCTATATAAAAGCAAGTTTGCGTTTGTCCATTATATTTATTTAATAAAAAACAGCCAAGCCGCGCGAATCATTAATTTCCCGCCAAACCGCGCGCAAGCTAGAATTTTTTTAAGCACCGTGATCCAGTAAGTATGCGTAATACAGTAAGTATGCATAGAATGTGAAAACGTAAAATGTCAAAAATACAAACTTTATTTTAGATGATTTACATGGGTGATGGGACGCAAAATTGTATGCCGGGTGTGCCATTTTTTTATTTTGTTCGCACAAATAAAAGATGAATGGCGAGAAACTTAAGTAAGTAAGCAAGGGATATTTCCGCCCTGACCTGTATGACACATTAAGACTCCGCAGTACAAGGTCATGATTTGGGAATGTATGACTTGGTTTGGCGTGGAGACTATTTCCGTAGTGGATGGGACCCGTGATTCAAGAAAATGCCTTGATCTGCTGGAGAGTTATCTTTGATCAGTTATTGCCAAGCACTTTCCGGGCGACTACGGTTAACTAAATACTAACTTTTACACTTATTTATTAAAATCTAACATAGCCCCTGCCCCCTAACTATCTTAAAGGCATCTTAAAGATATGTTAAAGAGAGCAGAGTCGAAGAAGTTCTAGACTGGATGATGATTTTTTCGGATTAAAGGTACCATCCCGGCATAATTTTAGTCGATTAGAGGGTGCTTTTTCTTACATAGGTCCTAAATTGTGGAATGTTTTACCTAAAAGTCTCAGGTTACTAAATAGCATTGACATTTTTAAGCAATCTCTTAAAGCATACTTTTTAACATGACTTTCGGCGGCGTGCCTGATCTTGATTTATAGTACAATCTCTCAGATAATTTATGTAATGTCAAGCAAAGGGCACGCTTGGATAACTGAGTTCTGAATTCTTATCTTCTTCTATAACGAGTTTATTTTAAGGTGATATCAATTAAGTTAAGCGTGTAATAAATTCTTGCATTTATTCAAATATATTAATCACATTTCACATTCCATAAAACATGAGCCTAAAGTATGTTTTGCAGGGCATGTTAATCCAAATTCCATTTTCAAGGTTCAAATTTCGAATAAAATGGTTACTTATCGTATAGAAGGACAAGTTACCGTTGATGTCGCAGAGGAACCACTGTATTCTCAAACCCGGACATGGACAATCTGAATACATTGCTATGGGAGTGGTGCTGTTCAATGCATGACCAAAGCTAACACGAGTGGGGGCTGGTAGGGCGTTGGCTTCGGTGTCGAACAATGTCTCAAGATCGAAGTATATGCTTTAAGTTAGTATTATATGCCTTAGGTTAGTATATGCTTTAGGTTAGTATATGCTTTAACCGTTTAGGGTCGTTATAAATACCAAGGTAAGGATCATGTTGCGTTTGATAATAATACAGTCATCCCCCGATTTACCGGGCCCCGATTTACCGGGCCCCAGGAAGAGGCGGGATTGGATTTAGCGGCCTGCCGACAGTTGCGCCCAGAAGAATCAAAATCCCACGGTTTAACAAGCTGCCCAATCATTAATGTGATCTGATTAGGTAGCTTAGATTCTAGAAACGACAGTTGCGCCCAGGGATCACATTACATTGGTCAGGACACATAATACACATAAGTTCCTGACTGGCAGACGATGATCTCGACAGCTCTTGGATACCGACGGCTACACCTACAATGAACGGAAGGAGAGGACTACAGCTGACGGACTGGTCCTAGAGAGCACAACCATCCTACTTTGAATCGACCTATCTCGGCCTTGCACTTATCGATGGCACTAGAGCCCAGTGTCCAAGAGTACTTTAGAGCAATCAAAAAGCAGCAAGTCACTACAGACTATCATCTTGATTTAGCAACGGACGAGGAGCTCGAAATTGAGGATCAAGATACCGATGAAAGCGATGAAAGGTTAGCGGCGTCTTTATCAGGTATTTAGTTTTCTAAATTCTCAGGCTTCTGTCTTAGTGACACACTAGAAAAGTAGAAATTGATAATTATTAATTACACAATGTGTTATGTGGGAATTGGGATGTGATCACCGTATACCTTAATTTCTAATACACGCCACACGGACCTACTATGGGTTACGGTATGTTTTCTTTTTAAATAAATATATTATCAGGTATCTAATGACTATTCAATCACCTGTTCAGATATTACTACAGATTCGCCGCCAACACTCTCTACAACCATTCTCCCTGTTGTGTCAAAGGTTAGAAAAAATGTCAGTAAATTCAGAAAGTCCCCCGTCAAAAATGACATACTCCAGAAGGTTGTTAAACAGAAGCACGGAAAGGAACTCAGTCAACGAGGTT
>JH153672.1:114359-131756 GCA_000226015.1 Mnemiopsis leidyi | reverse complement strand
CACACACACACAACACACACACACACACACACTACACACACACACACACACACACACACACACACTACACACACACACACACACACACACACACACACTCACACACACACACACTCACACACACACACTCTCACATATTTCTATATTTATACGGAGAGAGAGCCAACCCCAACCTGAATTTGCGGTATAGTTTGTATAATTACATGCTTTCAGCACTTGCTGCCCACCAGAATGTTATACAAGATTACTAGTTCCTATGTTCCACGGTATTGAGATTTGAGACAATCTTATTGAAATTCCCAACCCTGTTGCCACTACGTTTCATTTCTACCAAATCTAGTGCCCATTGGTTGACAACATCTGGAAGATTTGATAAAACGGCATTAATTATTTTTTAAGCATTGTCTTGAATGCAATGTCTGCATGGTCCTAACTGCTAGAACCGACTTTTCGTTTCGCAATCGGATATTTTTTGAAAGTGTTTAACTTCCGAGGCAAAATTCTCCTATTTTGTGGTTCAAAACGATGAGCGGCGTGCTTCACTCTTGGAGCAATGATCGAGTTAGCCTGGGCTGTCCAAGTATGCAGCCTTATAAATAATTCCTCACACATTTGCTGTTCATTTTTGTATCATTAAGTTAGCCTCATCGTAGCCTGGATATAAAACTAAAGTAAAAGTCTACCCCGAGCCAGCGCCTGGCTGCAAAGTTTGCATACCAATGGGTAAAATTCACTGTATCAGCTGTTCCGAGGTCCTAGGTCGGCCGTAGGTTGGAATTTGAAGGCAAGGCAGGAAATACGGACAAGCAGCTGAACACAGCCGGTTGGCACAACGCGCGCCACCCACCAGACTGTGCCTCTTAGCCGTGCTGTATAATTTTAGGAGAGTACTTAACAACTTTATTTGTGTTGCCGGGCTGCTCTGGCGGCTGGTATTGGAGGCAGGGCCGCACACTGTCCGGTATACTCCTCTATCGGGCCTCACATGACCCCCAGGCGGCCTCACGTGGCTCATTCTGACCTGATAATTGGCACGCTGCCAGTCACGTGGGCGGGTAGGCGCGCGCACTGATTGGCGGCCTTAGCCGTGGTGCTGACAGTTGCTCAGTTACTTTACTGACACTCACACGGCTTGGATTACCAAGAGTTCTCTCTCTGACTCTCTCTCTAGAAGACAGCTATACCTAGCCCTCTCCCGCTGTTTTGCGTACAATGCCTCATAATTCTGTATACGTACTCAGTAAGTATCATGCCAGTACTTCGTTTCTATTTTTCTGATCTCATTTGTACTTGTAAACAGCATGTGCTCTTGATTACACCCTTCTTTTTTCTGGGTAACTTCTGAAGTAGCATCGACGTATTTTCTCTCTCTCTCTCCTATCTCTCTCTCTCTGTCTCTCTCTACAAAAAGCGACTGTTAAAAGATTGTTCGTTGAATGTGCGGTCAAGAAAGATGGTTATTGTTGGTCTCAGTAAGTAACCTTACAGAGTATATATATTTTCGTAGTTTAACTCAGCACGTGACCTGTCAAGCAACAATGTTGCTGCAACAAGTCTGCTGTGCGACACCCCACATTTACTCTGAAGTATGGGAAGTTTCTTTGGCAATTGACCACATACTATGTATCTCGTTACAGTTCGTTAAAGCGTATTTCTCTTCAAGAAATCGTACAATCGTGCCAAGGAAATTCGGTCTTTTGTAATAACAACTGGTATTTTTCCTGTCTCTATAAAGAAAAAAGAATAAAAGTTAACATTAAATGCTATGCTGGCCAGATTACCCGTACATAGACGTGAGGTCACGTGATTATACGTCTCCTCCACACGGTATACTGTGTAACTAGGGGGGGGGGGGGGAGGCGGCGACCATTTCACGACCATTCGGGTGAAATTTCCCCTAAAAACGATCATGGTTGCGATGATCGTCATGGCTTTTTGTCTGAATAATCTTCCGATATTTTCTGGGGCTTAAATTAAAAATGGACTATATTTTCAAGTAAGAAATTTGTGATTCTACACCTATTGTGAAAGTTCTTGCCAAAACGGCTAAAAGATGTAGGTATAAATCACTTTGGCAATTGTCGCAAATCGAGATATCTTTAACTTGTCATTTTTTACAGTTTTTACCCACATCTTAGAAAACTATGGAGATACAAATGAGTACATGGTGATGCACTTTTTACCTTGATAATCATATGGACGTGGTTTTATTGAAAAATATTCATATTTGCCTAAGTTACGGGCAAAGTAAAATTGAATTTGGCCATGCTCATATATGGGAATACTTTTTTTGCCAATAACTCAGCCATTTTTGGTTGAATTTAAAATGGAAAGATATTCTGAGGACCAAAAGAGTAATAACTACAATTAGAGTACCCACTTGCTTTGTTTCTGATGAATTGATTTCTTGGTGTATTTTAGACCTAAATTTGACCTGAAAAACATCCATTTCACGACCATTTGGGCTAATTTTCGCCTGAAACTGCCATGGTCGTTGAAATGACTGGTCGTTGGTTGGCACGTCTCCAATCCAAGATGGACACGTAGGTTTCACCACAACTAAATGTATAACATGTAAAGTTTAACTTCATTCCAAAGTGTTAAAAAATCTTTGAGCTGTACGCTAGGAACAGTAGACTGTATAAATTATAATCACAACAACATACGTGAGTTTCTGCATGTGGAGATAGCCGGGAATCTTGTGACGTTTAGGGAACGGAGTTTGGCCAAGATGCGATAAAGCCATGTAAAACTGTAAGGCAGGAGCCGGCCGTGTATCCCACGATAGGATTCTACACACTTCTCCTGCCTCCATACTCCCTCCCAAAATCTTTGTCATCTGGCGTGACAAAGGATCATCGTTTTTGCAAACTTACAAAATTTTGACAAAAATTTATTTATTGAATTTTGGGTGGAATGAGTTAAACGGCGTTCCAAAAAGTCGACCAAACAAATAAAGAAGAAATAATGTTGGTGGTCATGTACACAGTACAGCGAAGCCGTCCCAGGTAAATTGACATCGCTGGAATGCAGCGCTCGTGGCACTTATCAAAGGGTTGTGCGTTTACTAAGACATACTTTTTCAGAATGCTGTTTTGCGATGGTGCCCGTATTTCGATCTGAAGACCAAACCTACCCCCGTCCTGCCCACCTCCCCATCAAGGTCAGTCCCCTTTTTTCTTTTTCTCAAGTTGATGCTGAAATTTTACTGTGACATTCCACCGCGTTTCATGTGATTTTATGCTGCATATTTCTGATAATTTACACTTGTTTGTTGGTAAGTTAAAATCTGGTGATTCCACCTAGAAATTACATCCAACCTGTCTCTTATCTGGACGGTTTAAGTACCGTGGGACGGTGGACGGTTCCCGCACCATATTAGGACCGACCGATGTGACTGATGAATTGTTCACACTGCTGAGATCACGAATAGAGCTGCACCCTCTCGCCCCCACGGGAAACAAATCATGACTCACAGTCCTCCTTACTTTTTCTTGGTTTTGAGCGAGCTCGCTTTTTTTGTGCTGCAGTTCCGACATCGGTCCTTCTGTCACGGCTTGATTAGGTAATGTGGTGTCTTCTCTCAGCGACGTTTAGAGCTGCTCTGTGTGTCTAGTTTTTGCTTTGATACATGGAAAAATCGTGGAAATATTTTGCTGAGGAGTATTGCACTGTTCTCTGAGCTTTAGCGACCTCAAAAAGGCGGTGGCCACCCCAGTTGACCCTGACCGGCTGGCCTTGCAGCAGGTTGCTGGAAATACGGAGCCTCACTGTGCGGTGTGGAGATGGAAATATGGAGCCAGAAAACCTTTAGTTCACGCCGACCTTGCCCTAACCGCCAGTTGGACTTACCATTACTGTCACTCTCCAATTTACCGGCCCTTCACGCCCCGTCAACTTCCATGCTGTCATAATGTTCTGCTGATATTTTTAGCTATCTGGACGGCCAACTGCTAGAGCGCGATCTTTTCATTGCTTTTAAGCCTCCCGGGGATTTTAAACGTCTTCAAAGTTCTCCTCACATGGCTGATTAATTTCAAGGGCTTTATCTGTATAACATAAAATATTCAAAAATTACCCTCAAGTTCGTAGTCTCGGTGTCTCGATTGGCTACCAGGTCTTACCTTTGAGCCCTTTTTTATCAATTGGGAGAAATTTGTTTTGAGCACAAGTTCCAAATTTGATAATCCGTGACAAATTATGGTGATTGGGCCGGTGGAGCCCAAATAAACATCCACACAGGAATTATCTCCCCTAAATCGAGCATTGCTGGAGAGGGTGAAATTTCACCCTCATTTCAGGGGTAGCCCAAGTTAGAGACCGGATAACTTGGCAACCGTTACTAGACTCCTGACCTGGGGTCCCCTGCCACGCCCCAACTTTTATCTAACATATTGACGTATTGTCCCCTTTATAGATGTTGACACTCTTAGTAAAGTGTAATTCGGGTTGAAGCTAAGAATACCGCAACCATTTTGTTGTCGTGGACACATTCCTGCCTTCAATACCTATATTTACGAGGCACGATTCAATTCCTATCATAACATATAGAGTGAAATTAATTTGTAGAAGCCTAAATTTAGCCAAGTTCAGAACTTTGTCAGTCTGATTTTAGTTCAAGTTCAATCTTAAAGTTTACAATTTGTCCAGGCAAAGTTGTGCAACTTATTCATAAAAAGTGGTATAAAGTCAAATAAAAAAGTGAGATGAAGTAAAATGTAAAGAGTGAAATAAAATGAAATATAAATATCAAAATAAAGTGAAATATTTTCAGACGCATTCATCACGGAGTGCACGTAGCTCCCGCTCTCCGCACTCTCCCAACTCTCTTAACAGGATGACTGTTTGTGCGGAGGAGGTGATTATCTTTACATTACTTAACTTCTTAATTGATCATCTTATTTTCACTTTGTTAGATCGTTTCAGATCAATTGATTAACTTGTCAATTACTGCTTTATGCTCATTTTCAGTTCAAGTGCTTTTAACTTCTCTACAGATTACAATCCATATTTTGTCGATCTATTTTCATATATTTTTGCATAATTTCCATTTGTCCTCCCCCGTCTCCGTTATCCATGTTTATCTCTACTCCCATGAAATATTGTCAAACACGAATTGCAATCGGCAGATTTTAACGGAAAAACGTTTTTACTTCACTGTAAATTGTTCTTGTTACATTCCTCATTTAACGGGTGGCGAGGCTGAGGAAACCCGAATATTTCTCAGTAATATGTTTTGCAAGATGATTACACAAATATCTTAGTAACAGTGTCTAAACCTACGCTCCGTAAACATCGCAAAAATTCTTCACTTTTGACCGGCCTCCGCCCAAAAACCAGCCCTGTAAACCGAGTTAGCTACGTGGTGAAATATTTGAAATATTTCCCCCTGCTCGAGACAAGACGACCAGAGGTTCAGAAAGCAGGTGCTGTCGGTGAGGGATGTCTGCGACGAAGAAATGAGAGAGGAGTGAAGATGAGGCAGTTGGAGAGAGGAGTGAAGATGAGGGAGTTTGAGAGAGGAGTGAGGATGAAAGATTTGGAGAGAGGAGTGAAAATAAGGGAGTTGAAGAGGTGTGAGAGAAGTGTGAAAGAAGGTGAGAAGTGTGAGAGAGGGTGAGTAGTGTGAGAGAAGGTGAGAGCAATGAATGTAGAGTAAGGGAAGAGAGAAACTTGTGTTGTGAGAAGGAAGTAAAAATGAGGTAGTGAGAGAAAGGTTGAATGAAGGAATAAGAGAACTTCTAGTAATAGAAGAAGTGAGAGAAAGAGTAAGAGAAGGGGTAAACAACTTGCGAGAGTCAGCGGAAATGTCTATCGTAACTCCACCAAGTCTACTCTGTGTGGTGCCGTATAAATATTAGCAGCTTGTTCAGTTTATATGTCCTAAATCTCCTGATATCTTAATATCTCAAATTCAGGTTTTCTAATTGTGTTCTCAGTGCTGTGCAACGTGAGACTCCAGGTTTCGCTTTAAACTATCTGCTACGTGACACTCCAAGTTTTGTTCTCAACTTCGTGCTATGGGTGAGTCTGGGCGTGTCCTGGCTCTGCTCTCCTCGCCAAGTTTTTACTCACACATTTCGCCTGGCCGGGAATGTGATAAACACGTATAATAAATGTTGACTCGTTTCCAAAGACTCAAAGATTAGTTCCGTCGTGACCTATCAAATTCCTCCACAGTCCATTTACTGGCTGTCTGATTATGTAACTGAAATTATTTCTGAGATGCAAAAATTCAGCAGATCAGGCTCTGCCGGAAGTTTGCGAGTTCGGAAAATCCAGGTTGTTCAACATTTTATGAAAAGATACAACAAAGAATGAGCTCCAACAGAAAATATGCGCCTAGTAATAAGCGTTAATGTAACATGCCATTATTTGCGACTCGGAGCCTGCCCAATTGCGGACCAATTTATCCTTTACTTTGTTCGCCACCGCACTAACCTTCTCAACGCCCGGTCCTGCTCGAGACAACATAGATTTAGGAGAAAATAAAACTGGTCCTGAAATATTTTATTGACTTTTCCCGGATGGAATCACAGCTGTGCAAGAGCTCATATCGGTTTAGATCTGTCATCAATTGCTATCTACCTCTGTCGGAAACGAATATCTATATGGTCAGCAGGCTTCGGAACCCAATATAAAGCCTATTCTTGGTTCATTTGTCATCGATACGCAAACGACGCGGGGGAGCCTGAGATTTACTGCTACATTAAGCAAGTTCCAACTGTGTTAAAATAAGAACTGACAGAATCTTGGTAGCTATCAAAATTATGTTGCAATGAATCTTACTGACTGGCGAAATTGGACATTTTGATTTAATGTATCTCAGTCGGTATGAAACGAAAAGCTCATTCAACGGTAAAAGCGTGTAAAAGTTGTTGACTGCTGCCTGAAACAGACTTTCTAGCTTTTTCATTCTCAAATATTGAATGTGGAACATAATCATTGTTAAAATCTTGTCGTTATCATGACGGAATAATCAAAGTTATGCTTGATCACTTGGACCCAATAACATTCAGTCTCGCTAAGGAACATGCTAACGAAACTGAGCTGGGCCGACATTACATTCCTCACAGTGTCAGTTGCTCACTACCTGTGGAATTGGGATAACTTTATCTTACCATCCCGCTCTATCCTCCAGTCGCTACTCTTCTAGCCTACTTTCCCCGGACAACCCAAAGTCGCTACTCCTTTAGCCTACTATCTGCAGACAGCCCAAAGTCGCTACTCCTCCAGCCAACTTTCCGCGGACAGCCCAAAGTCGCTACTCCTCTAGCCTACTTTCCCCGGACATCCCAAAGTCGCTACTCCTCTAGCCTACTTTCCGCGGACAGCCCAAAGAAGGCTTCGCGTCGTCACACAACCTTCCTGCCAAACCGCAGCTGGAGCCTACAGCGAGGGAGAACTGTGTGCAATTAGGACGGCTGCTGGTTCGAGCAGCTGGACGGTGGAGGCGTTAATTCCTCGTTAAGAAGCTACTGTTGGGCGTTCACCCTGCACATACTTTTGAATTCCAACATTCCTCCCGTGGTTACCCCTGCCAGTACCAGTTGACGCTTGGAATGCTCTAAATAGTGCAAATCTATATTGTCGTGATTAATCCTCCGATTTAGACATCGTTTTGTAGCTATTTCTTTCCGGAAAAGAGGAGAAGGAAGAGTGAGAAAGAAAGTTTATGGAGAGTTCTCGTTATCTGGAAGGACGATTTCCGCTTTCCCCAGTTCACATAGCAGTATATAATTGACTAGTGTACCACCTGTGTCATCACTGCCAAATATATATAATCCGGGGCCGGTCTCCTGCCAGCATTCATACTACATTAACTTTTCCCATCTCCACTCGCGAAGAAAACCTGTAAAAACCCGCTCGGCTCCTGTCACAAGAGCCGTCAGATACCGGGATCACGTGCGGGATAGGATCTCCGCTAGATCCCGTTGGTGGGGGAAGAGGAGGCGAGCGCGACACGCAGTCACATGACTGGTAGTGCCGGGAAAGCACATGCAGGAGCTCCCTGGTATATCTTGCTGGTTGGTTGTCGTCAATATATAGATATTATATATTCCTATGTAGGAGCGCTGGGTTGGGAGGGAGGACTAGGAATGCGCGAAGGGTGTGACCTGTCATCACTCTCCCTAGCTCTCTCCCTCTCTCTCTCTCTCTCTCTCTCTCTCCCTCTACCCGTTGCTCCTTCCAGAGACGCTAATTTTACATATGTTTTAAATAGGAATAAATAATATACCTCCCTCTATATATATCTGCTTATACCTCACTGCCGGACCCAGTCCTCTGCCCAGTCTTGTCCGAGTTGTAGTTCTAATTTCTCGTGTGCTGTGTTTTGTGCAAGCTAAACTCCCCTCCTCAACCCCTCACTCTCTCTCTCTCTCTTTCGTGGTATCCTGGTCTGATACCACCTCGGAATGTGAGTGAGCTAGTACGAGCCAACACCTGTACTCTCACTACGAGCAACGCTGTACCTTGTAGGGCATCCCTCACAGTATCTGTCACTGTGTAGCGCATATCGAGCTTTATAGCCAACTCACTTCCCCCCACCAGCCTCTCCTTTCTTTTGTCTACGTAGATCTTTACCAGTGCTCCGTAGTGCGCGTTGCGGCACCCTCCGGCGCATGATTTGGAGCTTTCTTTGCAAGGGTGGCATCGTCTACAAGAAGATGGACTTGGATCGTCCGCGTACAACCTCTATGTCTACTACTCAGAGAAGCGAGCAAGCGGAGCGCAGCTCTCCCAAGCGCCGCCGCAACACCGTAACCATTAGCGATTTTGCTCGGGGTCGACCCAAAAGGGCTGGAAAGAAAAACAAAACCGTGTCTTGTCTGGTAGAGACCGTTACAGAATCTAGCAATGTGTACACTCAGCCCGCTATCAGCCAGATCATTCAGGAAATTAAGGTTTTAATTTGTGGATTTTTGGTCTAACTGAAATTTGCTTATGATGCCCTGTAAGGTGCTTTTTCCTGTCAATCTTTCTTTCGAGTTTGTTGGACAACTCTACATGTCCATTTACGTTCTAAATTTCATTAAATCGCAATTGTTACTCGGTAAAACTCAGATGTTATTTTGTTACGAATTTTGTGCCTAGAAATCTTGACATATTGTTCCATTACAGGTATCGAAGTTTTGCGAATTTCACAGCCGACACGCGGCTTATCACTTGGCGCACAATGTGCACTTGTTTATGCGAGACCACAGCCTCCCACCGCCCGTCACTCAGGGCCACTTCATGGACAAGTTCCTGGAAGGTAAGATCCTGATAGTTTTAGTTCTGCTTTAGTTTTATTTCTGCTCTAGTTTAGTTTTAGTTCTGCTCTAGTTTTATTTCTGCTCTAGTTTAGTTTTATTTCTGCTCTAAGTTTAGTTTTAGCTCTGTTCAAGTTTAGCGTTAGTTCTTTTTTAGTTCTATTTTTTAGTTTTAGTTTCTGGTTTAGTTTTAGTTCTGTTTAAGTTTAGTTGTTGTTCTGTTCTGTGTTTGTGTCGTGTAAACTGTTGCCGATTCTGTGTTTTTTGAATAATCGGTTTGTTGTCAGAACTCAACTGTCATTTATTAGGAATTATGACCGAAAATTTGGGACTGTTCGTCTAACGGTTTCGTATCATGTCCGTAATCCCGTAGTTCTGTTGATTTTGTGTTCGGCGTGTAAGATCACAGTCGTAATAATACGCGAGTTGTGTTCTTAATTGTAAAAACGCAAATAATCAGCTGTTTTTATTGAAACAAAATACTTACGTTTTGGTTTGTCAACGCGATAGTCTGCAATTTAAATTAGTAAATTCCTTATCACTCCTGTGCGTGAGATTTCAAGATGGAACGGAAATGTTGGAACGAAAAATTATGCTCGATATCCTTGACACAAGTTTTAAAAATTACCTCCTGGATCTGATAAGGCACAAAATATTGGTTGTTGAAAAACGTCTTTACAGGCTGCAAGTATCTAAACTTCTCCTGCACCGACTCTGTGATTCTCTGGCAGTTCCATTAAAGACTGAAAAGTGTATTCAATGAGCTCGTAGGACACCTCTGCTGTTCAATATGTTCACTGTGAATAGTACCCGATTTTTTGGCCAAATCCATCTCTTGCAACTGCTGATAAGTATTTCACCCAGGAAGTTCACTGTTTCTGGAATCTGGACTGGGTTGCGAAGTGATAACTATGGCGACCACGGCCATGGGTTGTTTCTTGGTCTATGTTACATGGAATTTGTTTAATTCGGCCATTCCAGGTGCGAAATTCCTCATTTAATACCAGGCCACAACGTTCCAAAGTTTCGACGGTCATTCGTTCCTAGCCAAATTCACAAATGTTCATCTTGAAAGTGCTGCATATTTAGAAATCTCCTACCTTTGCAAAGGATTTTCAAAACATGCGGTAAGAATTTATCACTGCCTCAAGTGCGAACCATGATACATGTCGACTACACAGCAGCTTCTTGGCCAAAGTTCCGAAATTGAAATACAGCCAGGCCACAGTGTCCGCTGCAGCAGTGGTGCCATACAACGATGAAAGTGCGGGTTGAAGTTGGAGTGCCATACAACGATGAAAATGCGGGTTGAAGTTGGAGTGCCATACAACGATGAAAGTGCGGGTTGAAGTTGGAGTGCCATACAACGATGAAAGTGCGGGTTGAAGTTCGAGTGCCATACAACGATGAAAGTGCGGGTTGAAGTTGGAGTGCCATACAACGATGAAAGTGCGGGTTGAAGTTGGAGTGCCATACAAGGCTAGAAGTTGGTGTGAAGCACTTGAGTGTCCCGGTCCTACTGCTGCTCCGTCTGCTTGATATGTCTCGGTGCAGGAGGAAGTGCTACCCGACCTTTATCTCTCACAGACAGTGTCACAGTCCACTAATCAGCGCTCAGTTGATCCGTGTCGAGAGAGTGGGGGGGGGGGGGGGTCACATACAGACGAACTCACACGCACATTCTACAAAAATATTATGCTCTCTGTCATGAAGAATTATTGTTCAGCGGGCAACTCCTTTTGCAGTTCCCACATTTGTTGTATGTGAATGTAGTTTCTGAATCGTGTTGGTAGGAATTCTCAAAGCTAAGTGCCCGGGACCCTGAATGATTCATATAGTTCAAATTTCAAAACAATTAACGTTTCAGGGTAGCTGGTAGGGTGACCATTGTAACCTTGTGATGTTGTTGAGGATTGTAAACCATTTTGTAGCACTCTGATTTGGGTAATTAGCGCACCATTAACTAATTGGTTTCCCCGACAGGTTTCAGAACTCATTTCGAGTCTGGTTATCGGCTAGCGCAAACGGGGGCGAGCGAGGAGTTGAAGTGTACAGATGATACCTGCTGCAAGTCCGACATCAAGAGCAGCAAGCTCAAGCAGATCAAGGATCTTGTCTTTGGGAAAACACAGGTAGAATTTATTTTGTGTCAGCCGAGCCCTATTCTGAATTATGAATCTTCTTAAAACTTTAAAATCCGTGGGAATCCGACTGTTTTCAACTTTTCAAGGCTCCTCGTGTACTTTAAACGCCGGCTATGATAATAATTCTACTTACTCTACTAGCGATGACCTTACCGTCCCTCTTCAGTGGAGTGACGTGAACGGCCAGGCTCTCTGCAGCTCCAACATCATCCGAGTAGGCTCAGTCAGCCTTCTGACCGAGAAAGCAAACGAGTTTTGCTGGAAGAAGATTTGGTTACTTCTCACGCACACAGAGGCGGGAAACATGCTTTACATTTACACCAACAAGGTATATTTTGGGTGTTATGGTTTGTTCGTTCTCTGAATATGGTTAATATTCGTCTCTCAGGACGTGGCAAAAGTCATGGTAAACCCAAAAAACCTATCGACTGTTATACTCTCAAACAAAGGTACACTTTTATAATAAGCACCAAGATTTAGGTACCATGTCATCTGTAATCTTCCTTACAGAGCGAACACCCGACGAAAGCTGTCAAGTGCTGTCAACTAAAAGAGGTCCGTCCGACCCGGACGATAGAGGAAAACAGCACACTGTCCAAGATAGCGTTCGTTATCAAGATCCAGCAGGCGGAGGAGTACATCCTACACGCTCAGAGTAAACATCAGAGGAACGACTGGGTCAGACAGATCAGATCTCTCATTCCTACTGAGGCAGTCGAGATGGACGATCTTAGCGAGTAAGCAAAGATCGTGATTTGGATTTTTGAATGATTCAGGAAATTAAATCTTTGTAGCCGAGGAGATTTTTATCTGCTGTAGAAATTCTGCAGTTCTCTTACATGAATTCTAAGTCAAGAAAGGTCTACAATGATATAAATGATCTGGGTTAGTGAAAAATCCTCCTACAGGATTTGACGTGATATGAATTCCTAACTTTTTGCCCCTGTATCGAGTATTCGAAATCTCAAGATCAATGGTCTATTCAGGCGACTAACTCATTGTCCTTGCCGTACAATGGTTTCTCCAACTAGTCCCACACGTCCTTAATTTAAACCCCAGCAACTTCCGGTCATTTCCTCGCAACGCACCCTCTATTCGAATTACCTACCGTGGACACCCTGATCTCCAAATGCGATATCCTCCATTTTCGCACGGTCCCTGTTTCTGGAATGTCTTACTTGTTCTATGACATAAACAGTGCATGGTGTATCGCCATGTCATTGATATTATACACATATCTGTTATGCATCATATTCACAGGGCGTGCCCGCATAAACTGGTTCCATTACCCCTGTGGTCATCGCCAGTAATAGTGAGCTATAGTTTTAGACCCGAGTAATGTGGTTAAAGTTCACCTCATGTCACTCCTCGTTAGCCCCGGGACCCTGTATCTCCTACCATCGCTAGCCGAGTGTTCGCACATGATGGTCGTCTGGTCAGCTGCTTCCTACACCTGTGACGTCATCACCATCATGTCAGGTATTTCCCCAGAGCTGTGAAACTTGGCACGCAGCACACTGAGCCGTGTCGACTTAGCTCTTACACGTTCTAAGTGTTAGGTGCTCTGTGAAAATGTGTTCTGGTGGAACACTGAGATCAGGGCTCAAGTCTGGTTACACGGGCTGTGTAAATACAGACTCTGGTCGCTGTGTTACAGTTTTACTTCGGTGCGTCTTCCGTGGCGTGGAGATATCTCCTTATCGCACTCCTTTCTCTGTTCTCTATTAACATTTCCCAGACTTGATATGGAGTTGTTAAACAATCTAAAAGCGTTTATCATTATCAATGAAAATAATAATTCCATATCGGTATACTTAATTAGATTTGGATCAGAATGTTGAGTGGGGACAGAGATTGGCCAGGGCGACCTTATCAGGGCCGGTATTTCAAAATAAATGATTAAATGAGGTGCCTAGCTGGTGGTGTTACCCCGGCTAAAATATTGTTCCATGTTACCGGGGTACTCAGGAGGCCAGTTGTCACCCACACTATCTCCCATTTACTGTACACGCCTGGCCCCGGTAACCTTGGGGCAGCCTTCCTCTGAGATCGGTGCAAATGCAGTGGCAGTCCTGGGGTCCATCCTGTTTTTCCTTATCAACACCTTGACAACTAAGTTATCCTAGTTACAACCTTATAACCCAGGTTACAACCTTATAACCCAGGTTACAAACTTATCATTCTGTTAACAGACTTATCAATTTAATATTTATCAACCTGGTTACTACTTTCCTACCCTGGCTACCACTTCTGGAGTAGTCTTGTTACCACTTCACCTTTGCTACGCTACCGTCACGGCACGTGGTCCGCACAATAGGCATCGCCTTAGTCACCACCTCAATCATCAGATCTCCCGGCTAACCCCAAGTCCAGGTCACAATACCAGTCATTCTAACAATCTCAACCTGGGCATATCTTCATATTTCATTTGTCAGAAATTTTGTCATGAGGCGTGCTCCTTCAGCAAAACAAACATCACCAGAGCTGACTTCTGACCAGCAAGCCATTAGGTCAGAGCACCACAACGGGATCTGATACGGGGTGGAGCTGACCACCTCCAGGACTTCATGCCCCGCAAACAAGCCCAAACATGGCTTCTCCCTCTGCTATTGTTCACCGGGACCTGGTATAAAAATAGAACCTGACCTGAGAGCCCGCTGAAATACCTCTAAAATTTCCCACACTTTGCCCCTGGCGGTTTGAAGATAATCGCTGATAAATGATGTATCGATAATCGGTTTATCAGCAGCCCATACTCAGACTAATTTGTCGTGATCTCTGTGTCGTCAGAGAAAATTACTGTCAAAGCAAACTCGCGCCTAGGTGCAAATCTCATCAGATATTGAAACGATCCATGAAGAACGGGTCGAAACTTTCTTCCGGTTTTTTTTGGGTTAACTCCATGACACTGATATTGATTTCATTTTCAGTTCCGATGGAGAAGAAGACGGACGATCGAATACAGGTAATTTAACCGATAAAACGCCGGTAATACCGCGGTTATTGCAATGATATAGCGATAATAGCTCTCAGATAACATGTTGATACTTCACGTTCGTCCGGCTCTAAACACGCTCTGTTCCGGGCTGCCAGGTCATGGACTACTTGCTCGTTACCGGGCCTCTTAGATCGAATACGCTCAGCAATAGAGCATGATTCTATTGAAAAAATATTTCCCAATACAGGGCACAGGCATGTGGAGTTCTGGGTGAATTATCAGCGATCATTGGTCCATGCAGCATAGCATTCTAGTCGTGTCTATAAATATAATACACTATGTACCCAGTACAATACACTGTATCGTGCGAGGAAGATCGCACCACGTCCGAAAATACAGAAATTCTCTCCCTTCTGCTGATGGTGCTGAAGAGCAACCCGATAGGACAGCTCCGTCCTAAAGCCGGGGTAATGTAGCGGTGAGAGGGACCAGGTCCAGTCTCCCTGGAAGACTGGCGGTGTTTCACAGACCTGACATCCTCCCTCTCTGTCCTGGAAGTTAGAGTTCCTTTACTGAAACATGTGTCGGGAGAGGTGGATGTTTGCTGGAAGTTAACGGGCCGGCCACCCTCTCGGCTCCCCTCCTTTTGTAATATCCCATCTGTTCCTCCTGCTGCTGCTGGCCAATTAATTGGGAGAAGAAGACTCGGCCCGATGGAATGTGGTGTTGGAATGCGAGTTTTTACTGGAAAGAATGTGTGGAGAGAGGAGGGTGTGTAGAGTGTGGGGGAAGTGTAGCGTGCATTACGTGTGTGTGTCAGTCTTGCTCATTCTCGGCTGGTGAGTGGCCGGACATGCAGCGAGCTAACCCTCCCTGCCCCGCTCAGCGCGAGGTCCCCTTCTCTTCTCCAATTGGTCAACACACCCCCACGTGACCTTCCCCGGACCGTGTCCATTCTGAGGTGGGATGTCACGTGATGCGGGGACCTGCTCCCATTGGTTTCCTCTGATTTGATGGGCAATGCATTAATATAATGTTATGAAGCGGGCTGTGGTCCGGCTGGCTCCAGCCTCAATATATAATACAATAATAAGCTGCCATTATTCAATTTGATGTGTACTCTCAGAGTTGGCGAGGAGTAATGTGTTGTCTTGAGAAAGGTAATGACATCTTTCACTTTACTTCCACACACCACACCAGCTAGGTCACATCTTCCACTTTACTTCCACACACCTCATAACCAGCTCACCTCTTCCACTTTACTTCCACACACCATCTAAGTCACATTTTTCACTTTACTTCCACACACCAGCTAGGTCACATCTTCCACTTTACTTCCACACATCAGCTAGGTCACCTCTTCCACTTTACTTCCACACACCAGCTAGGTCACATCTTCCACTTTACCTTTACAGACCTCATAACCAGCTCACATCTTCCACTCCCTCTTAGTCATCGTATGTTTGTGTGTCTGTCTGTGTGTGGCTGCGTTACATTTCCTTACACACATTCAGGCTGCCTGTCTGAACCACGTATTTGTCTGTCATATTTTTTCATCTACTCTCTACACTGGGGCTGGGTCTGGCTGAGTATGAAGTCATGGCCCGGCCATGGTTGGCAGCCTGTCTGAGAGAGAGATTGAGCAGCAATTGATAGTACTTAACTGGGGTGTGGACTTAGGGCTCACATTATCGGTCAACCAATCTCCATATATATTGGTAATCTCTGGAGTTAATGTAATGCCCGATTGGAACTTGGGCGCTCGGCCGCCTAGTGATAATTTGATTCAAGTATTTGAGGACTGAAATGTGGGTGACATGCCAATCAACAACCCACCACAAGTGCTAGTTTTGTCCGTTTCCAAGGAAATTGTTCGCATTCCCCGAATTACTGAATGCTGGATAATGCATGTCAGTGAGGGGAGAGCCTGTAAAGTCTTGACTCGCTACGAAACTACACGCCCGCTGATAAAGCTGCCTAGATCAACACAACTCCCCCCGTACAAAGTTCGATACTTTAAGCAAGATGTTCCTGTGTGCGGACCGTCTAGTGGGCTCCAGTTCATCTGTGCGGAACGCTCATCATGTAGCGGGCCTCGTCCCTACTTCCGGAATAGTTTGTCATCACAACAACATGGGCTACACAGCTGAACCCCTGTGTGTGTGTGTGTGTGTGTGTGTGTGTGTTTGTGTGCATGTGTTTGTGTGAGTGTGTGTGTGTGTTTGTTTGTGTGTGTGTGTGTGTGTGTGCGCGCGTGTGTGCGTGCATGCGTGTGTTTGCGTGTGTTAGAGAGTAAATACACACGTTCAATGTGTCAGTACACTGCGAAGTTTTACGATTACCGCTACTCAGGGCGGAATGTGGTGATCTAACTTGAAATGAGGTGGAGGGTCGGTGTTAAAATTTGACTTGTCTCTCTCCTCCACCTCCAACTGTGTACTGTTGCACGCTTATTCAGACGCTCCGGAACTTAGAAATATGTGGCGCATATTATTCGGTTCACAAGTCTTCGTGTCTCACAAGCGGGAAAGAGTGGAGTTGGAGAGAAATTACTGTTGGAGTGTTGCAGTGAGCTTCTCCTTGCTTCTCCTGAACTGTGCAGGGATTAAACTACATGGTGATGAGCAGAGTGATATAATATACCATTAGGTTGCGTTATGATACCCCCTCTAAGATTACTCCTGACCACACCCCAGCTGATTAATCAATACATGAAGAGCAGGTTGATGGGTGGACAGATTCGCTGTTACAGCCTACAGGCTGCAGCTCTAATAAGCAATAACCGTCAAATCTTGTCTCAAGTGCAGATATATGTCGCACTGCAGCCTTGCTCCTCGCCCATCGCACGCTTCATTTAGAAAAATACATGGCTGAAGTCTTCAGTCATGAAGACCTCATCAGCTACCCCTCTCTCTCTCTTTCCTTTTCTCTCTCTCTCTCTCTCTCTCTCTCTCTCTCTCTCTCTCTTCTCTCTCTCTCTCTCTCTCTCTCTCTCTCTCTCTCTCTCTCTCTCTCTCTCTCTCTCTCTCTCTCTCTCTCTCTCTCTCTCTCTCTCTCTCTC
>JH153672.1:72486-105956 GCA_000226015.1 Mnemiopsis leidyi | reverse complement strand
CTACTGACTCTGTTTGACCGGTCTACTGACTCTGTTTGACCGGTCTACTGACTCTGTTTGACCGGTCTACTGACTCTGTTTGACCGGTCTACTGACTCAGGACGTTTTCCGTTCACTGTTTTATAGATTTATACGATAATTGCGTGGACAGCAAAGTCTTGTAGAAATGAATGGACTGTTCCCAAGTGAATACCAAATATTGTCCTTGAGTAACACCACGAAATATCCAATAAATACAAGTCTCATTGCTACTATAGTCCCTATAGTATAATCATCACTGATCATAATACTCAGTGTAGCTACTCTGATCTGGTAGTACACATTTCTTCTAATTTTAAAAACGTTTATACTGAGTACAACCTGAGTACAACCTGAGTACAACCTGGTACAGAATTGGTTAAACCTGAGTACAACATTTCAGGAAAAACTACTGCCTAATCTAGGTGACTCAGTTATCTCAGTTTGATATCGCTAGATAACAGTAAATTTCAGTAAGTCAAGCTGCTTACGGCTTTATACTACCAGCCCCCATGTACTGCCAGTGTTAAAATCCTTCAACTTTGTAGTGATCTGTAATTCATGTTCAAGTACCCTATTTTTGGTTTATCTGTTCCAGTCACTTCCAGTATATGTCGCTGTGCTCAATCAATCAATCAGATTATGTGTCCTGTGAACTCTGTCAAACTATTTGAGTTTCGACATGATGGCTTTCACAATTTTTGTGTTCTATTGTCAACATTCCTTTTTACAAGTTCAATGTCAGGTTTCTTGCTCCAAACTCTAGGAAATCCCGATTACTTCACTCCATATAAACGAGATGTGCACGAACATGCTGGGTCGGGTCGGATTGTGTGTGTCGTGTGAAAATTGTGTGAGCGAGTGTGTACTGTACTATAGTACGAGAAGACAGTTCCCTAGCGACCAATGAGCTAGACACACACAAACATCTAGTTTCTTTATGTCCCATAATCTCCATCACACACAGCAGCAAGGTTGTCTGATTTCTCGGCCATCTGTAGTTGCTAGCAACGTGCTTGCCTTCATTAAAGTACCCGCCAATAACAATTTCAAATTTTCTATTACAAATTCTTAATTTTGTCACGGGAAATTTGATCCAACTCGTGGACATGCCTTAGACTTGAATGTTATTTAAAAAACTATAAAATTGGCGGATTATGCGGAAGAATTGTCAAATCCCCCAAAGTTCTAACAAGGCCTATCACCTATCTCCCTGTATAATTGAACACTTGACACGACCAATGTCAGTTACACATCGTGTTGAGAAACCAGCACCCCGCTGATACGTGCCAGTCCTTGGAATTTAGTTTGGGAAACTATGTGAAATATTTGAACATGTAGCACTTGTAATAGCAAGAACCAGCTCTCTTGGCTAGAACTGAAGGTCCACCTTGAGCACACACCCCATTTAACCGTGCGTGGGCCCATGGGCAGGCCGGCCAGCTAAATTCGCTGTCCCGATCTCTTCATTCAATTGAACTACTGGTTAATTCGGTTGGTGGGGCCCCTAACGAACGAATGCCCTTTGCAGTTCCTCCCTTGTGGCACCCTGCCTCGCAGCCAAATAACGGAGTTCTCTGCTCGATGAGTCGCTATTTAAACGCTGCCCATTAGGAGGGGAACTGGCAAGGTGTAGCCCCGCACATTTCACCCGGCCTTCCCGTCAGCTCAATTCATTTGGCCCGGTCCTTACCTCACTGCCAGCTGCAGATCCAGGGTGACCTCACTGCCACGCTGCTGCACCTAACGTCACACACGTGTCCTACTTACGTGTGCGACGTTGCACTTACTTTCCAGAAACGTTGCAATAATTTCCCAGATCTGCCGATCTAAACAACGTTCTAACAGGTTGGACTACTAAGTTTCTTTTCTTCTGACAAGCAGGCTATTGTAGGATTTTCTCTCGGCGAATAAACTGTGCTGTCGTGACGTCATATGTTTCTGCTAATCACGTGATTTCTCATCACACAAATCATCTGGTCAGCTGATGTGACGTCACGGATCCAGTATGTCTGGGTTGGGTAGGAGACGTTGATTCCGGCGTCGCCACTCCGTCTGCTGGCAGCGGCAGACAAAGTGCGATGATGATGAATGGCTGGGGTGTGAGATCTGGAGAGCAGGGTGTGAGGAAATAGCATGGAAATTTAGACCTGGGGATCTTTGATATGTTTCTCAAAGAAGACACTTTAGAGGCTGGGCCCATTAAGCCTGATTTCGGTAATGACCCTTTATACAGTATCTGTACAATCGGTTTGTATTTGATGGATCACGTTTCAGCCTATTTTCACTAGTTCCAAACATCCATCTCCTCCTCTCTCGGAGACGGAATGTTATTAGATATATTGAATTGTTGATGCGGCTCTGGAATTTGGGGGTTCCCTAGATCAGCCATTAGGGACCTGTGGCTCATTCTCTTGGCTGCATATTTGGCATATGTTTCCTCGAGTTTCAGTAGAACACTAGAAGGTGGTTAATAATATCCATAAAAACGATAAGTAAGTGAAGAGCTCCAAAACTTGTGATTTTACAAAGCTCTTCCTCAGTAATTCTGGTTCGCAATGTCCCTACCTACCCCTAGTTAATTATAGTTCTAGTGGGGGCTGGCTTAAATAAACCTCCGTCACTAAATCCTACCATCGTTACAGGATCTAATTAGAGGTCTGAGAGACCCCCAATTTGGATTGTGGTTTTTAATTACACACTTCCTTCTCCCCGCGACCTCCCTATCTCCCTACACCCAGATTTAGCGGGTAAATGTAACTACAAGCTGTGTAGGACAGTGTGTTGCACACAGGCCGGACCGTCTACTGCAACAGCATATCAGTAGCAGTGCCTGCCGTACAACGGATACTGTAATTGATGCGTCAAGACTCGGATTATATCAAAAAGGAAAACATAAGGCTTTAAAGTCGCTGGAGAGTTCTAGGGATTCAAGGTTAAATGCAGGCTGAGAAAGTTGTAAAATAAGAGTCTTACAAGGCGATACGGGCCGCGTATTTAATATGTCTGTACCACTACTTGTTGAATTTCGGAATCACATCCTTTTAGCAGCATATCAAGTAAAAGTAAGATAATTCTCTTCAGCTGGGCTTGGTCAACATCTCATTTAGCTGTTCAGACTGGGCTCTCTGAAAGTTTTCTGTCCCGGTTGATATTCTATATCGCGAGAAAAGCATGAAGGGCGTGGTTTGGTTTATTAGCTGTGTCTCTGTGTTGTGTTGTGGGCAGCTGTTCTATAAGATGGGTGTGGTGGGCACTATTAGCACTATTGACTTCTGTGTTGTGGGCGGCTGTACTATAAGAAGGCGTGGTGGGCACTATTAGCACTATTGACTTCTGTGTTGTGGGCGGCTGTTCTATAAGATGGGCGTGGCGGGCATTATTAGCTGTGTTCTACGCGGCTCTCTAAGATGGGGCGTGTTACATGGGACATTTAATACGCCTTTATAGTGTAACCTAATCAGCCCAGGGAGTTCTGCAAAATAACTTCTCATGGCTCATGTCCCAGTTTCTACCGGCTGGAAATTAAAAGCTTTACTGAGCTTATCAATGTACCGTTCATTTCTATTTACCAACTCATTGTGATAACGAAAAGAGAGGTGTTTGTATGTGTGTGTATTCGGCTGATAGCTTGGGACAGCGATCGAGCGTGTGTGTGTATGTTTGTGTGTTCGTTTGCGTGTACAGTTTTACAACAGCGAATATCTAAACCCTAATCGTATGTATATTTCGATGTATGCGTTTGTGTACTTGCACCATCCTAAAGTAAACAGATTGGGCCTACATTACTTACTGTTTATACTTATTACAGACGGTAAACAAACATTCCATTTCAGCAAAACGTGCCAGAACGGGGTGTGACGAGTTCGCCAAGTGAGCGGCCCCCAAGCCTCTCTCCCATCGACCGCGGTGTCCTCTCTCCCGTGGATCGACCCCGCAGCCGGACACCACCGGCTCGACCCCCTCGCAACGACCAACGCGTCTACAAGGGCGCTTCATCGAGAGTGTAGTGTCTCAACAGTACCGCATTGATTTGCGATTCAAAAACTTTATTCAGATTCAGATATAGTAGGAAACTGCTTGACGAAGTTTCAGCAGGATTTGACGTCCAACCGCTTCAGCAGGGCGTGAACCCGGGACTATTTATTAAAACTGTAAGGAAAGCGCGGATTTGATTTGGTTGATGAAAACGCGCTTTTTTAGTGTAACGAGACTGCCATGCCGGCTTGCGCGCACTGTAGAAATTTGTTTCAAGGACAAGGATTGTTTTCTTAGTGGAGGGCGTGTCAAGTTTTTGCACGCACAACAACTTGCGAACAGGTCGATTATAAGTAAATACGAATTAAGTCTTAATAAAACGACTGATTTATAACTCCCAACCAGTGATATTTGTTTTAAAACATATTGGATCTAACTTTTAGGCTCTTTTATATCAAAATTTTGAGTCTGTTTTTTATTCTCACTAACACTCATGTCCTTTAATGTTCAATCATGTAAAATTGTTGTCTTATGATTTCAGTAACGTCCAAATAAAAACAACTCAGCTCATGTAAATGGAAGTTAAATTGTGAAATGATAATTAAAAACAAATAAGAAGCATAATCTGTGACTAAACACAGTTACTTGGAATCAGTTAGAATATCAGACCTAGGAGTAACTCTAGACAGTAAACTGAACTGGAGCTAACCCATCAACAAGACATGCAGCAGGGCGATAAAACCTGAACGCATGCAGATAGGCAGAACATGGGACATAACATCAGTGTATCAAGGCGAATCATATATAATCCATATGGCATGTAGATGAATTGTAATAAGACCTACATCAACCCCAGACTGGTCCTTGAAAAACAAAACAACAACATATATTGGACCGGCTCAATAGTAATACGGTGGGTACCTCGCACAGAGTTAAGCTAAGATGGGTATCTGGACCCGTAGGAATCAAAGAAAACGAAAACGCCGATGAAATAGAAAAAATGGGCTCGAGCATCCACCCAGTGGTCCCTGAACCACGGCAAATTAATAAATTTAAAATAAGATCTACAAATGTGGTTATAAGTTGGTACCTGGATGAGACCACATAGATATCGGCCCATATTTAACATTGAAAACTCCTTTAAAAAAGTCCCTTAGTTTGCTGAACTTAATCAACAGAAAATTTAACAGAAAAATAAAATAAAAATGTCTACATAAGCATGCTTCATAAGGAGGCTGGTGTCACCTACAACTTGGTGCAGCTGACTTAAAAGTTATGAACCAAACAGTCGGCACTCCTCGACTAATCAATAAAAACCGTGAAATAAAAAGAATTAAAAAATTCAAACGTCGAATACTAAAATATGTTGATTGAGAACGTTACAAAACGTCTAATCGTTGTTTCTCTCGGGTGCCTCCAGCTGCATTATCTTCATGTTTTTGAACTTCTTGTTGAAATGGGACATGTCCTGTGGGGTAAAGAGGATGTACTGCCGCCGTTGTTGGTCGTGTGCAGCGTGTTCGACTAGCAGCTTCATTGCCACCTTTCTGTTCATCAGATCCTGGGATTTTGATATCATTACTAAATAGAGAGGGGATAAACTTGCAGGAAATTTTCCCCAAAAAATATAAATATAGATTAACAAGACCAAACTTATAACAATCCGGTTACCGCCCGTCTAGACCCTGAAACTCCCGAAATGAACTCACCATGAAAACATCAAACTCGTCCAAGCAGCGAAAAGGAGACTCCATTAGATTCCACAGGCTACAGATAAAGCAGACAGTGGAGAAAGATCTCTCACCCCCGGACAGAGATCGCACATCATGAGTGTCCTGCGAGGCTCCACTCGTGTCTACGTTCAGCTGCATCTCAAGAATCTTCTTATCGTGGTCTACCTGAGTGAAGAGGGTTGTAGATGAAATAACTTTGAGGCTTCCTAACCATTGCAAGTGGTTGTAAAGTGCAGTATTAGCAATAGGCTGAAGATTTACAAGCAAGATCCTAAGGTTGCAAAAATCCAGTATGAGAATAAACTAAGAATCATCATTGAAGTATTTAACCAAGGTCCATTATAGTATATATTATTAATAAGTCACTGATTGACTCACTCGAAGTTTACCAGTGTAGCCCCGCTGACTCAAGTTCATGATAAAAAAGTAGTTTATTCTCTTGGATATTTCCTTCCTGAATCGGAAATACCTCTCCTCCCGCTCCTCCAAAATCTGCTGCAGGTCCTTGCTGAACTTCTTCATCTTCTTCACCACCGCCTGTATTTCCTCAAACTTCGTCTTAGCGTCATGGAATCTGCAAGCAAGGCGAACATTCGTTGTATAACCGTACTTAATTGTATACCTATCTAACTACAGAACTTAGCAAGAGATGGACAAAACATGGACAAAACATGGACAAAATTGGACTCTTGGAGCAGAACAGCCCAGAAATCTAAAAATAGAACACCTAACATCTGCTGCCTCCCCACCTGCGGGTAATCTCATCCACGTTCCCAGTGTTTGACGCTCCCTGCTGTATCCTCAGTTCCATGTTCCTTATCTGCTGTTCCAGGTCCTTAGCCGAGCGTCTAGAGTCTACTCGGGGACAACGCTGCTCCGCCATTCCTTGAGCTTCTGCAGAGAGGAGTGGTTTAAATAAGCTCACGGTAACAAAACAGATCGTAGATTTGATAAATTTTAGTAATAAAGAAAATAAAATGCTATAATTGTGGCTAGTAGTAGAAGCCCATAATACTATAATACCAGGAGTTCAAGTGTTTTCAGCAAAACAATTTCAAACCAGTGATCTCTCGTTTCTTGGCGGCAAGCTCAGCTGTGAACCGTTTCCTCTCGGCGTTCACCTCTTTCTTCTTCCTCTTATATTTCTCCAGAATTTCAAGGAGCTGTGTGTTTCTTTTTTGTCCCTCGTGCATCTTCGCCTTCAACTCCTCCAGCCTGAATAACGAATACCTATTTAACCTGTTCAAAACAAGTATGATTTCAGGGAAACTTGTGTGTATGCGGTCTTTTTTCGTGACTAGCACCAAGATCCAGGGTCCTCTAGACAACATATTCCTAAACTATATCTTAACTAGATTCTGATAAACCACCAGCAGCTGTAAGTAACAGTGTAACCTGTTCGTGATGTGACTTAACTAGATTCTGATAAACCACCAGCAGCTGTAAGTTACAGTGTAACCTGTTGGTGATGTGACTTAACTAGATTCTGATATACAGCAGCTGTAACAGCAGCTGTAAGTAACAGTGTAACCTGTTCGTGATGTGACTTAACTAGATTCTGATAAACCACCAGCAGCTGTAAGTAACAGTGTAACCTGTTAGTGATGTGACTTAACTAGATTCTGATAAACCACCAGCAGCTGTATGTAACAGTGTAACCTGTTCGTGATGTGACTTAACTAGATTCTGATAAACCACCAGCAGCTGTATGTAACAGTGTAACCTGTTAGTGATGTGACTTAACTAGATTCTGATAAACCACCAGCAGCTGTAAGTAACAGTGTAACCTGTATTGATTCGACTTAACTAGATTCTGATAAACCACCAGCAGCTGTAAGTAACAGTGTAACCTGTTAGTGATATGACTGTCCCGCTCAGTGCTCTCCGTATGTCTCCTATTAGCCTCCTCATGCTCCTGCTTCAACGTCTCCTCCTTCTCTGCAAGCTGCTCTTTCTCCTCGTTTATCTTCTGTATTTGGTCCCCGTATTGTTGTAACTCCTCCTGCATCGCACTCACGTCTTGTAGTGGAGCCTGTCAAGCAAATTAGGGTTACAAAATATTGGGTAACGATGCTATAGATCTTCCCCAAAGGCTTTGTGCAGTCTGAATTAGAGAAAACCAAGATACGATCTTCTAATAAGTTCACCTCCTCCACATTGTCGAGCTCGATAATCCTATTCCTCACGTTCTCCAGTTTCCTCTTGATAGCCTGCTGTTTCTTCTTCTCCGTGTTGTACTGTGACCTGATATCCTTCACCTCGTTCTCTAAACCACTCTTGTTTTGTCGCTGTATCGAGCTTTCCTCTCGGAGCTGTCTGATCTTGTGGTTTATCTCCTCGATCACCTGACTTGGATCGTCCTGGGAAATATGGTGAATTTTCACGTTATTAGGAAAAAATTAGTGGGAGTAGACAAACTGAACTCCAATATTATAATCTTCTTTATGTCCTGGGACATGAGTAAGTTCAGTAGTGTTAAAATTGATTCTCTTATTAACAAAATTTGGCCAGACCCTAGCTTTCAGAAGCTAGAAAATAAAAAGTCTCATACCCGGAAGTAACGGTTGTTGTTTCTGGACAGATCGTTAGAGTAAGCACCCCTCTCTCTAACGTCGTCCCCTGCCAGGGTCCACGCGTTGAAGACACAGCGGGGAGCGTGCCCCACTATCAACATACGTGCCTCCTCGCTCGACTCTATCAGCAGACTCTGCTCTATACGAGCCTGAAAAAACAACCATCGTCATAAATATTCAATGCAATTTCTAAAATTCGTCCTGTTTTTAACGCTAAATTTAGAACTGATTTTCATTAGAAATTTTTTCTTGACTTTTTTTTCTATGAACGACGTAGACTTATGAATAGCGGAAGAAGTCCACTTTATATTCTAAAACGCACCACAATCCATCCCAAATCTGACCTGTTCAACCAGAGCATTGCTTATCACATGACAATCAATGTCCAACATGTCGTATATTGTTGGGTGTCCGGTCTGGGGTTTCTGGGAGTTCACATCGTAGAACTCATCCCGGAACCTCATCATTATCATGTTGGGGTGTTCACGTGCGTTCTGGAAACTCTTCCTGAACAATTCCTGCAGGACCGACTTGTCGTGCTGGTCGTTCACCACAAAGTTCATCGCCAGACTTCCGATCGCCAGCTCAATCACGTTCGCCCATTTGGGATCCTTCACTTTGATGTGCAAACCTGAGGGTATTGGATAATTGGATGAGCTCATTATAATGTTTCAATAAAACAGAGCTTAGACGTTCATACGAACTAATCGAGAGCAGATAGGTCATTACTCATTATGCAATGTTGAATGTAGTGAAATCAGTCTTTAAAACATCCCCTCATTTATTAGTACCCCAGGTTCATCCACAGAACACTACAGTTACTTACATTTAAGCAGGTTTATAGCAGGTAAGAAGACTCACCAAACGGTCCCCGAGGTTTCTTGTGGAACCTTCCAAGACGGTCAGCCTCCTCGATCCTCCTCAGCAGGTCAGGCATGGACCGACCGAACACGCTAACTCGGTTCTTCTTCGCTTCTTGTTGGGTTCTCAGCATGTCTTGGTGCCTCCGGATTTGACCGTCAGTTTGTTCGATGTCTTCCCTGCAATTGAATGTATCAAACTAATTGATCGATCTGAAGATTTGATCACAGCCTAGTATTTTCAAGCCTAAAAATTCGAGAAACCTTGGTTTTCATGGTGTTACTATTTATATAGTAACTCTCCCATAAAAAGCCGCTGAATTTTGAGTCTTAACTCTTAATTTGGTTCAGTGTGAATGAACTTGGCGCGAAAAATCACTAAGATTATTTTTTCGTGGACACTGGTAGTGTTAATTCAAATCAAATTTAATGTTTTTGAGAAATCGGTCATACTGCTAAAGCAATTTTTAAAACAGGTTAACATTGAAATTCGGGTACAAGTTTAAAGAAATAATATGCACAGTCCCCGATTAGATAGATCGACCAACGATTTTAAGTCAGTTATTTCATTTTCTTGCAAGAAATTCAAGCCAACGGTTTGAACAGTCAAGAAAAATCTCTAAATCTCCGTCTCAGTCTGCTTAGTAGAGCTGGTAGCGGTTGTGGAGACGACAGCTGACCTTTTACCTACGATCCCTTCTATCCAGGACCTCAAGTCTCTCATTCTTAGCATGTAAAGTAGCGGATTCAGGGCAGCATTGAGGATCGTACAGAAAAGTTCGCTGAGTAACCAGCTGTAGAAAAACATGAAGTTTCCCTCGTAGATGGGGCCGGGATACTGTCCGTAGAACGACATGGTGATCGTATAGAGGCAGCAGTTCAGAAAAGTGAAGCAGTTGCAGGACAGAAATATAGCCGCGAAGTAGGTTATCGTCACGGAGGCTGCGTAATTTCTCCTCTGAGATGCTTCGGTTATATTTTCTTTTTGAAGCTTGGCCAGGGAGGTAAGAAATGCAAGGAATACGACAAGAGGGGGAATGAGAGTGCAGGTGGTGTAGTTAGCTTGGAAGAGGGTGTAAAACACACTCTCGGAGTACACTTGGCACAGGGCCGCAGCAGTGCTGTAGTAGGACTCCGCCTCCACAAAATAGGCAATGTTCCAGATAGAGTGGTAAATTAAGTAAACCACAATCGAAAACAAAGCTGCTCGTTTCCGGATTTTGTAAAAGGGCAAGGTGATGACGATTGCCCGCGACAACGATAACAGCATCACAACAAACATGGACATCTGCTGAAGTAGGAGGAGAACGAAATACCAGAGCGTGCAAAACGATGTGTTGGCAAGCCATCCTGGACTCCTTTTGTCGAACAGATTCGCAGCAACGGGCAGAGCGATGACGTTGGAACATATATCAATCGAGCAAGCTGTCATATAGAGAAGTGTCGACAAATTCCGTTTCTTAGTCCGGAGGAAATAGCTGAAAGATAAGATGTTTCCGGGAAGTCCGATAAGAGAGGAGATGCAGATCCCTACCGCTATCAGACCATCATATACTCTGTACTGGGACTCTAGGAGGATGTTGACATTTGGCGTTGTTTGTGGGAAACTGGTCGCTGAATTCATCTAGCAGCTTTCCTTGATCCTTGACATTCTTCAACGTGAATAAAAAGTACATATGCAAGTGAAAGTTTGATACACAAGTTTGTCGATTAAACTTTCAAAGTTACTTTAAAGTGTTTATCGACTAGAACAAAAATTGAGCCGAAAGCATGAGGATGGAAAAAATCGTACATGCCTAGTCGGAGTAGCTTTAGCACCTAGTTTTCAGAAAAATAACGAATAGCCTACTTCTATTTTATTATGTTTGCATCACATTCTGGACAAACATTTAGCCTGGGCTATAATCTGAGGGTACCTCCTTTAATACCAGTTGCAAAGTATAATGGTAATATAAAATTAACATAACAAAAGCCAACGTGTGATCATGGTTTAAACGCTCTTCTGAACACTGCTCCGTTTATGTATGAGCGTGTATTCACACGATCTATTATATAACATGCAGATAGACCCGCTTTTACTACGAAGGTCGGGGTTTGCAACCCAGAAGACCGAAAAATACCAATCCAAAATTTGAAACTAGCTTTAGCGAGCTTCAAAGAGCCATAAAACCTGGAAGTTTCCAGAATGTGCATCATGGATTGGTTAAAAGATCTAAATTTCATTATCAAAATTTGTGCGCCTTTAAAACAATTTAAAGCTACGCATATATCATGTATATACTTAAAGGCATCGACAAGAAGATGGCTGCCAAGCTAAATTATAATATACTAATATATCCTGGAATTTAAATTTGCTCACCCAATGACTTCCGACATATAGACCAAATAGTACACTTGCAAAATCAATCCCATTCGTTTAACAAATTCTTAATCTATGATTCATACATAATAAATCGAAAATTATCAAATATAATGGTTTTTAAAGGTAGTGAAGTTAGTGGCCCGCCTATCAAAATGTTAAGTCGTTAGATTTAACGGATGCTAATGTTTCCGCAGGAAATTACTAAATCATGGATTAGACATGGCAAATAAAATTGGGAAATGCTTGGTGCAGTGGCGGTTTCGGTATCACCTCTGTAGCACTAGCTAGGTATGTAGTCTCGGTTCAGATTCCAACAGTACCGGGAATTTGCAAGAAATGTGGATTGTCTTGCAAAAAATGTATGCGACAACTATAAAATGACAAAGTCAGCAGATAATATTTAGCCATTAACCATTATCAATCAAGTAGTGGGAGAGAATAACAAGAGAAAGATAAGCAAACTAACCTGATTCTCTGAAGACTCTCGGTCATGTCTGAGAGCTTGTGTTCCAAGTTCTCCATTGCTGATGTTGTAGCTGTCATCTCCTCTGTGAACTGCCCCTAAAACAGACATTTTCAGTACGAACACAAACAGCTGGCGTTCAGATTTAGAGCACCCTTGGCGCTCCATTGCTAGAAAGGGAACACTATGTTCTGACCACTCAAGGCTGCTTGCTGCGTCACCGCGCAATCATCATTAATCTAGTTCAAACAATCATACGGCACTAATAGTAACACGGTAAATTCAAAGATTTGAAGCAAATGTATGTCCCAACTACAATACAAAGAATTATCGATACTGCTTTTCATGTTAAATCAAAATCTCGAAAATTGAAATTTGTCATTAGTGAGAGTTTTTCGAAATTCTGCAACAAATTGTACAATAATGCAGGATGTATCAGCTTGCCCCTGTTTAATGGAGACATTACCTGTTTTGATCTACACTCAGCAAGCTCCTGGTCTCTTTCAGCTTTCTCCGCTTCCACATTACGAGCCTTGTTACTAAATGGGATAACATGATTATAGATTAACTATATTTCTGCCGTACCAGAAAAGTAATTCATAATTACAAACTCAAAAAAGGACAAATAAACTTTGAATACTCATGTTCTACGGATTAACAAATCTTCTTCTTCGGTTTTAAAAGTAGAGTATAATTAGTACTCATTATTATGTCTCGTTTTGGTAGTTTTTCAAACTGTGCACTGAAAAATTCGTTCCCTCCTCACAATTGTTGTTCAATAACACATCTACGTGTTTCAATGTTTCGGTGCTAAATCTGGAAACCAAAAGTCTTAGAAAAAAGCAAGCTTCAATGCCAGAACTACGTAAGAATTACCCAAGTTTGTATTAAAAAAAACAATGAGCTTGGTTTGAGTTTGCGATTTCTTTGAAAGTTTTCTTTTTCAGTGCTGCTTTTTACAATGCGATTCGAACTGACATATAAATTATTAAGCCCCTAAAGGGTAAAGGGGGAGTAAAAAGATATTTCATTGAATTATAAGTGGAGTGGAGGAATCCAGCAGTGAGATATCTTTCTTAAAAGGTTTCCATTTCCATTAAGTCTCAATACTGACCTGTCCTCGATTTCGCGAATCCTCTTGATCAGTCTCTGGCGGTCCATGTTCAAGTCTTTAATGCTGTTGTTGGCGGTTTTTATCTTCCGCTGTATATCAAACACCTAAACAAATCAGAATAAAGAGCCTGAACGCTAAATTAATACGTTATTAGAAAGTTGATGTGTGATAGTAAGAGAACTACGTCTACAGACAATGTTTTTGGAACGGTTACAAATTGTAAAACCACGTGACAGCGTTTTTCGATATTGATCATTAATGTCTGGCTTGTATCGTGCATGATACTTGATCCTTGTATCACATGATCCTTGTATCACATGATACTTGAATAATCTGTGATCCTTCCAAAAATACCGTTTCTCATCACAATCTTAAATTTACAGCTTAAACAACGAATCAAGCCGGGAAAAACAAAACTGCGAGTAAGGCTCGAGCTGTTTCCATACCTCGCGTTTTTTGGCAGAAGCGAGCGCTCTTAAAGACGCCTGGTCAGACTCCAGGGATTGGTATCGTCTCATGTCCTCGCTCATCTCAGTTTCCAGGGTCTATAAAGAAGAAGCATTGCAGTTTAATACTTATGTTAGCAGTTGGTAAAATTGAAGCTGAGAAACTCTACATAATTTTAGTGGTATGTAATATGAAGTTGGTCATTTTACTTCATATCTAGATCTTAAGTAGCAAAAGAAGATTGGATCCAACCTTAACGCTCGCCTCAGCATCATTGAACTTCTCCTGTGCCTTAGCAATTTCCTGCTCAACTTTCGGCAAATGGGAGTTAAGTTTGTCGATCGAACGCTGTATTGGGATCTGCTCATCTTCGATCTCCTTCACCTGAAAAATAAAATACGATATGAAGCCTAAAATACCAAGTTACAGGTTAGTCTGGAGAATGGTTTTTTGAATTAGCACGAAAGCCCTATTAATTCGTATGAAGACTGATACAAGATCCGACATGATACAACAACAAGGCAAGGTTATTCTATTTTCTGCGATTGCCAGAGAAAATTGATGCATCAGGTACTGATCTAGTTGTAGGGGGTTGTATGTTAGAGCCTACAGGCGAAGCTGTACTTTCTTGCGCACTTTTCGACCTGCGTTGTGAGCAAGATTGTAACCATTTACCACTACACCACAAAGGCGATGGAATGTTTAAGTAGGATTAAAATTTAGATTTAGGAAAATGATAACGTACCTTACTCCAGATTAGTTCGTCTTTGAGCTGCGACACTTTTCTGCCCATGTCGCGCAACTCTGTAATCTCGTCGTACTGGCTCCTTAAGTGTCGAACTTGAGCCTTCACGTCTGGAATAGTACGCTCTTTCTTTGAGATTGTGTGTTTTATCGTCTCCAACTTTTCGTTCACTTGCTGAAGCAATCGGAGGTAAGAGCGACTTATGATTAAGTAAATGTGGCACTGGCCGGTGCAATAGAAAATTACAACATGCGCCGCGATTTAGTACTTGTTTATGATAACTGTTGCTTAATTAATTGCTATGAGAATTTTGTTTTAATTTGACGCAGCAGTGACGACAATTTTTTGTTCACTTTAGCGAAAAAAACATAATTTCTAAGATGTGAGACGAGCAGCACAGAAACCCATTTCTACCTCCCACAATTTTTGATATGATCAAGTGGATCAAGTATGCTTTAATTTCTCAAAATCTATCTTCACGGTGTTAAGGACTCGCTTCGCCTTATCAGCCATTTGCCAGTTAACGTGATGTATGGAGTAACGAAACCTCAAAATAAATAAGGTTTTAATTTTTGATTGAATTTCGTAGAGAAAAGTATTTTGGGGAACTGGGTCACAAATAATTTTTATCACATGATCGCGTTGCTCGATATTGGTTGGCTTTACCTACCTTCTTATTGGTCAATCGCTGTACTAAGATGATTCGAAAAATTTGTGAACCTCAAAAAAAATAACCCAAAAAATAACTTAGTACAATGAATTGATAATTGAATTAAGCTAGTGGTAGCTAGTACAACCTCTAAATTTACCCCTGTATTCGGTAAGTAAGATGATAACACAAATTGACTGATTATGTATCAGTGAATCACATGTCATGATTTGGATTACTAAAATAGGATCATACATTATATCTATAACTGAGGTAAAATATCGTTTAATTTTAAACAGATTAAGGCCAAAGCCAAGAGAGCAACATACTTTTTTGTCGTTTAAATGGCGTCCTCTCTCCTCACAGCTCAGACCAAGTCAGACTATCTCAATTTGGTTCTGGGATCTGGGACTGAGTTGAGACTTATTTCCCAGGAGTGATAAACCAGAAAGTATCGTGCGAGCTCGGGGTAACTGAACTTCAGGAAAGCTTTCTTGCAGCAATATTAATAATCTTTATTTTCTTAGCGGCTAAGTTAGCCGCGTCTGTCATGACAGCAATCCCGAAGTCACAAACTTCTGAGAACGAATTGTTTCGATGGTTTTCCAGTAACACGTTTATATTGTTTGCCGCACTGTGTGTTTTAGTTCCCAACTAATGGACATTGTTTGTGTCTTGAGCATTGATTGGGATCTGCGTTGGTTTGAAAATGTCAACTAGTGTACGAGTTTTTACATGAAAGCCTGACTTGTTCAAAGATGTTGAAAACGTAACTGCTTTTTTTCACAGGAAGTGTTGCTTTAAAACTTGGAAGTGGATGGGTTTTCATCTAGGTTGGTTTATAGTGGATACTGCTGGAAAGGGGTCACCTTCATTTCCATGTGAGAGTTAAAATTTATCAGGAAACTTCGGGGAATTATTTTTCTAAGTCTTAGGACGTCTTTATAGCTGACAAAATTTCGATTCGTCATATGATACATCGATTTATATAAAATTATGAGTCTTCTAGTTCTTGTTTTCAGACTTGAACAAATGGTAGGCTAAAATTATCAGGATTTTAATTAACCTTCCACAGTTTGCAAACTGAGAGTCAAACGCATATTTGGAATAGATTTTAGACTCATGAAAAATAGAGAATCACGGTTATTCACAAAATTAACACATGCATAAAACTTTGAAGCCAAACTAATACTATTTCTGAGAGTTAAACCAAGCAGATAGATGCTTAAACTTAACATATATGTTGCTTCCCAAATTAAAAGTAAAGATATATAAACTTGTACGAGAAAGTTTCAGTAGTGGTTTTAGTAGACGATGTTTCGCCACTTATTGAGTAAGTAATTATTGTAGCAATGGTAATAATCAGTTATCTTCTTTCAGCAGACTTCAGCAACAATAATCGGTATATGTAAAAGTTGCCCGAAGGATACTTGGGCGGGGAGGATTTCTTTATCTAGGTACCAATGCTTCAATTAAGGTACAAATCTTTCATTTTAGCGTCGTCGTCCTTTCCAAACGCAGCAGATCATTATAACCACGAGGAAGATACTAAAGAAGACGATAAACCCGATAACAATGAAGTTGTTGGATGTGTCGTCATTGTACCCAACATTTGTCTCCTCTGGCGCTACAGTAGATTTGTGGCTGCATCCAGCTTTATGAAAATACTTTCCAGGTGTCAAATTGTACTTTTTATCGGTTCGATTACTTGAGACTGGATGTTCTATCAATTCTTCTGAGAGTGCAATACGTCTTCTCAGTTTTCCGTCAAACTTTTGACATGTGTACGAATCAAATAGTCCAACAAAATAAGCGAGAATGAATAGGGACAGAGACATGCAGCTTCTCAAAAATACACTTAACAAGGCTCAGAAACAGAATAATATTATAAGTTCAAGGCTCTTACTGCTATACTACACAACTCACGGCGCGGAACCTCATAAAATCTAGCTAGATCTGACTACTACACGTCTCTGAGCACGGTATTGGTAGCAAAATCGAAACTTCTAGATAAGTAGGTTTGTCTAGAATTACTCCACCAACGACCTGGTAAACCGGCCGACTTAATCCACAGACCACCAACAGTGTATCATTTTAAACCGTCCACAGAGCGAGTATTCACCTGATCTCGTGTCAGATTGTACAAACCTTACTAGAGTGCAGCAGGCTCGGATATCAGACATCGTCTTTCTAGGCTTGTAAAGCTTAAGACGAATGGCCAGCGTATTTAGCTTCATTTGTTGGAACATTTTCATGGAGAAAAACGTTATGTGGAAACAATCAGATTCAGACAAAATATAAGAGATTAAGACAAAATATAAATATGGGAATTGCAATTCGCAAGAGCGTGTGATTAACTTCTGTTTCAACTTTCCATAACTGTTCTTTTTACGTTGACTAATTTGATTTAAAATTCAAAATATGGTGATTTAAATTGTGAAAGATAAGATCGTAACATACAAACTCTAAAACTCAACAGAAATCTATTGATGGAGACAGAACACTTACGAGTTACAAATTTCTTAAAAAACAGTAAATCAGTCGGTGTTCAGTTGGATTATTGCCGTTTTTAAGTGTTTTCACAACAATAATGACAAAATTACATCGCTGTGCGCAGCACAGCACATGTCCTTTTCCGGTACTTAGACTCTAGGGTTGTATATTATACACCAGGATTACATATAGTTTTGCCAAAACTCGTGGCACCATCATATTTTGTAAAGCAGATCATATAGCCTGCCCTGTTTATCGCTTTCTGAAGAATACTCAAAGTACATTTTTAGAACTCCGGAGAAATAAAGACAAGCGCGGGAAAATGTGTCCTATGTTGAGGAGGGTCTTTTTTATTTTTTGAAACCAAAAATACAACCAGTGTGAGGTTAACGTCTCACTCTACAAAGAAGACAGCTCCAAGCGAAGATGCAAAGAGTGCCCCCAAAAATGAGCAAAGCAGCAATGTTAGGCCACCATAATTCATCAGGGTCGATAGAAAACTGCTCCAAAACGACGGTTCCATTTGGGCAGGGTGTCACACCATTACAGTCAAGGGACAGATCTTTAAGTTCGTTGACCATTAACATGTGATAGCCGTAACGAAACCAGGAGACCCACTTGATAGGTTCAAAATACACTGGAGTAGCACTGTCACTTTGGAAGAGACCCCCAAATAAGAAGAATGGCATGATAATGGGAGCAGATATCGCACTGGCGATTCTCAAGTCTCCGGTAGCGGCGGCTACGAACCATCCAAGGCCAGTGCTGGCCCAAGCAATACAAATGCAGCAGGCAACACAGGTAAGAAACGCCATTACCTCCTCTCTCAAACCTATCATGAAGTAGGATATGCCTAGCTGAAGTGTGGGCAGGGCTACCAAGTAGGGGAGCTCGGTTATAATCTTCGAGAGGAAGTAGGGTACAGTCGTGTACATACCGTTCTGGTACTCTCTTTTGACAACCGGCAGCTCCATCGGAATTGTGAGGCATTGAATGAAGACGTTTCCAAAGGTAAATGTGATGACCAAGAAGAAAATAACTCCGGATTTGTTTTGAGCGAGAGTAGCAATACTCTGTGGGTTGTGTGGGTCAACCTTGTTAGACGTCTTGAAATATGCTAATCCTGATAGCAGAGCCAGTATAATGCACTGTCCTATTCGTGATCTGGTGTAGCCGGGATTTCTAACCGTGTTCTTGAAGCTCCTCTGGAAGTTCTCTGCGACTTGCCGGAACAAAGAGGACTGGACCTTCTTTCTGCTGACATCTTTGGTGGTCTTGTCTGCCTTTCTGTTGACACTTGATATTTTCTCTTGTATAGCTTTGAAATAGTTTGATCTCTCGTAGTACCCAGTTATTTCTTTACACTTCTTTTTGCACTTCTCCTCCTCCCCAGGTCGAATTGCAAGAGTAAAGATATAATGATCGGCAGGATTGAAATTGTTTGGACACGGGTAACCTGCGTCCGAGAACAGCTCCAGAGCTCCCTTAGTCTCCCCCATAAATGCTACTTCTCCCTCCGTCACAAGGCAAACTCGATCGAACAGAGCGAAAACTTCTGAAGTGGGCTGATGTATTGTGCAGAGAATAGTGCGATTTGCCAAAGATAGCTTCCTTATTAATTTTACTATGCTCTCAGCCATAAATGAGTCTAAGCCACTCGTAGGCTCATCAATAAAGAGTAGTGGTGGATCCATCAGAAGTTCTGTTGCTACTGACAATCTCTTTCTCTCTCCACCAGAAATACCTCTGATAGCTCCGTTAGGCAAGCCACAGAGAGTGTCAGCAACTTTAGTAAGTCCTAGTTTGGAGATGAGGTCCTCTACTTTTTTCTTCTTTTCCTCCCGTGAAACTCGCTTGTCCATTCTCAAGCTAGCGTGAAACTGCATCACCTCTCTTACAGTGAGTGTTCCGATAAAGTAGTCTTCTTGTTGCACATAAGCACTTATCAGCTTCATCTGAGATTTGCTGATGGGCAACCCGTTCACATTTATGTCACCAGTGCACTTGAGTTTTGGCTCGTTTCTGAAGGCTAGGGTGTTGAGAAGTGTTGTTTTACCTGCACCACTTGCTCCCATGATTGCCATGAACTGTCCCGGTTCAACGATTCCAGACACATTTTTGAGAATTTCAACCGTTTTAGATTCTGACTTTTTACAGCATCCTCCACTTGAAATATCAACGTTAACTGTAATGTTTTGCCAGGATAACGAAACTTTGGAGTACGCATCAAACCTGCCTCCCTCCAAAGTACGGATACCGAGACTGCTAGACTTGATACTGTTGTCGGAGTCTTGTCTGCTCTTTCTAACAGTATAGTCAGATCCCTCTCTGGGGAGCTCCACGATGATTTCGTTACCTCGCCGTGTCACTCCATTCAACTCACTCTGTTCTGAAAGTTGTTGTGGTATTTCAACATCTTCATTCAGGATCTCTTCAGTGACTGCGTTTTCTATTACGATGTCATCCGGCTGATCTGATTCTGAGCTCAGCAATTCCTCCTTATCATCTTTCGGCATTCTCGACTCCTGATTTTTGAGAATTACGCAACGGAGATAACAATCTTATTGGCAAAATAAGATTGGAAAAAGGGCACGGAAAGTACTCAGAAATTATTCACCAGCAACAAAAATTTTACAAAGGTTCTGCAGTTTTTTAACCAGAAAATGAACTAGTGACATGAAATTGAGCCTTCTGAAGTGATTGGCAGCTCGGAGATTACAATCCGATGAGATTTTGAAATTTTTTATTGAAGTCTTAAAACGCGATTAATAAAGACAACGAATTAACATTAAGCGAAAGTTTGAGTAGCCAAAAACAGCGAAAGTCACGGAAATTATGAATGGGAATAGGGTGAGTTGCGGAGGCTGCAATTTTCTATCTAGAGACTTCGGTCGTAAAACTACCTCAATCGGCTTAGCCGAATTATAGCTTTCGAGGTGGCAGCAGCGAAGTCAATAGTAGAAAATACTATTTGGAAGCGAAGCCAAGCACCTGATTCGTTTAGCCGATAAGCAGATAACATTGTAAGGACAGTAACGTGAGAGGAGGCAAGTCTACCCGGTCAGGTGACTCCCGTAACAACGGATACCATGACAACGGTTACTGTGACAACCGGTACTAATCTCAAAGCTTCTCACAGCGTCCGACCAGAAGGTCATCAAATTTTGAAAACTAAATCCGGCACCAAATTTTTATTTGAGTATCCGTGCCCGAGAGAAATAGCAAATAAGAAAAGAACAATAATTGTTGACTTCAGCCATGTTTTTAAGATAAATCTAAAAATTTCACAGCAGTTTCCGCTGCTGTTAGAAGAAAACACGTGTAGATAAGGACAGAACGCTATGTGCCACTCACCGTTAGTTCATATCGGCTCCGCGGTGCACTGCAAGCAGAACTTTCCATGGTAGAAAACAAAACTTGTATCAGATTACATGGTCACTGTCACTCCGATATCTTATCTGGTGTCGCATAGCTAACCAAATCCAATTCAAATGGAGAAATTTGATAAACTTAACCGAATGATCAAATTGAAATGCATGTTTTAAGTAATAAGAAGTATTGTTAATTTCATATCTAGATTTAGAATGATAAATTGATGTAGAAGATTTTGTCGCAAGACATTCAACATTAGAAAAGACAGAATGTCGGTGTACTGAGTCACAAGAAAACGTTAGCGTATTTACATCAGAGCAGACACAATAGTTATAGATGCAAGCCCAGGATGTGTAACTTATCTCCAAAAAGGAGAATATTATCAACCACTTGTTGTTCTTTGGGTTGTTCATAAGTTTTTATATTGGTTTATTGGTTTCATGGCTTGCTCTGATTCGGTCCTTATGAATGCGAATTTCAAGCATTTACTGGTATCTTACCTGAAATAATTTTTCACGAAAAAAGCCGAGTACACTGTGTCAGTGCACTTTGTGTGTAATGCACTGACCACAGTGTGCAAGTATGTAACTTTGTGCTTATTTTCATCCCTCAAAGCATCACTCATAGCTACGTTTTTCCTGGGTCTAGATCGCTGCGGCGGAGGACGGTACGGTGGAACTTTCCAGGCAATTAATCAGGATGTAATTGCAACCCAGAAAAAACCTTACTTTGCTTCATAGATTTAACTCTGTCGTGCTTGGAGTTTCAAAAAAACTGCAAGGTGAATGAACAGAAAGATTAAACAAAAGAACTAGTCCTAAATCGACGCGCAACACTTCTGTACCTGGTAGTCAAGGATCATCTGCTCCAGATGGGTGCTCTTCATGAAGAAGTTGTACTTTGAGCTCGGATCAGTGCTGGCGAGGAACTTTTTACTCATCTCTTGGTTGAGAATGCTCACTGGATTGTTTACCTGTGTGAAACATGAACGGATTTTAATTTTCGACATACAAGTGACTTTCATTTTGAACTGGATTTACTTTTTTATCATGTGTAAGTAACTTTCTGACGTCTTTTGATATTAATAACTCCTTTCTGTATTCCCGACGAAAGTGTGAGTGCTTTCTCAAACCATGTATGTTTTATTCCTGTTTACAATTAGGATTGAGTTGCGGATATTAATATAGGAAAAAGATAATCTAAAATATGTATTTTAACAAAAATCCCAGCTCAAGCAGTTACCTGAATGTTGTAATGATCTAAAAGCAGCGTTAAGTCGTTCTTTTTTGTGGATATTGTCTTTCCGTCGGCGTTTTTCAGCTTGTATTTACTGCCTTGCTTCGTTATTCTTCTCTCGACCATAACAGCGGCTCCGTAGAGCTAGGGGTTTGTCCGTTAGTGACAAGAAGTATGACAATAGGACAACAACGAGCATAAATAACCAGATTTCAATTAAAATGGTAAAATGATAGTAGTGAGCGGTTTAAATTGCAACTGGCACTCTGCACTAGAAAAAAAGACTGGACCTGTTATGAACTTTTACTATTAAAAGCAAAAAGAGAGAGGGCCCAAAATTAGAGGAAAATCATCCTCGTAAAGTCTTACCTCATACTCCCACGCGTCATGGTTGTGGTTAGCGTTGCAGATGGTGATAGTGACCTGGCCCCAACTTGAACCCTGCTTGATGAACTCAGTCATATTGGGAGCACGGTTCGTGGCAGAGCTCTTGCCGCCTAGTCCTATCACTAGAGCCATCAAGATAGCTGATTTACCGCCTGCAGGGTGAAACATTTTTAGACAGATCCCACACTCGAAACACAAGACAACAGATACCTAAAAGCATTAGATTTAACCATGTATTATCATGCCAGTTGGAGTTCACAATTTATAAATCAGTGGAAGCACAAGCAGTGTAAAGGCTAATCTCCAAATCGAAAGACCTACCGATTAAAATTAACAAAAACAAAAGTGACTAACTTCCATTTCTGCCGACGATAAAGTTGACTGTGGAACAAAAGTCGACCTCGAAGAAAGTGTGACACATGAAGTTTTGCAGTTCGATCTTCATGATGCCACCGGGAACCTGAGCCCCATCATCAAGACCGCTAGGATCACCCCGGCTCCGCTTGGAACCTGGCCCCGGCCGGTCAGGGGCTCGCTTCTGGGACATGTATTTATACTGGGATAGTTCAGATATTGAATAAATATTATTACATATATATCTGATATCTATAATTGAGTGTAGGTTCCAGAAATTTGCTAATTTGAATGTCTTTAAATCAATTTATTGAATCGTCAATTGAAGGATCACTTTTCCATAAAAATTGTTCTGTGTTAGATCATTATTAAGTCACCAATCTTTTACAAATGAATTCAATATAATGAATATACATTCGCAATAATGATCATATAGAACCTAAAACAAATTATTTATCGAACCTAACGACTCAAATTGTGAATCAGGAATACGCTAGCAAGTAAAATTCCAGCGTTTCAATACTATCAAAATAAGATTATAAAACATATTACAAACGTCGGTGAATAGTTGTGAATAAAAATTTTATATAAGAATTCGATAAACAAATCATAAATCAACCCGCAAAATATCCGAAAAATGAACAGTATTGGGTTTATGTCAGTGATCATATAACTACTGTGTAAATATCCATTATTTTTACTGAATCGAATGACAAAGTACCAGTAATATAGGTTAAAATAAGATGGTTTAAGAAAAGTGCTATCAAACCTCATGGCTTTATTATCGATAATACACAGGTTTGGTTCTTTTACGCCATGAACTATAACCCATTATAACAGTAATGTTTTAATCTTGAGTTTTGCTAACCAATTTTAAGATTTACTCATATATGGAAGATCTATAGACCTCTAAAGATAATTCAACTTTTTAAGAATTCTAATTTCATCAAAATTTTTTACGCAATTTAAAATAAGAGGCTAGCGAAATCCATTTAAAAACGATAAAACAATTATTCGTAGCCCATTCATAGCAATGTTCATGATAACAATGCGGTCGATCAGAATAAATGATCAATTAACAATATTAAAAATTCTAATTTATAAGATTAAAAACAATGAAAATACGGCTAATATTCAAATAATTTACTGCGCCGCAAGATTCAAACCAAATTAACTTACATCCCATTTAACGAAATAGAGACGATGACATAAGAAAATTCAAGTCAATGTTTCTAAAATGAACAAAAAATACACCTAGCAATACATCAAATTTTGATTATGAACTTTGTGTTTTCAATGGACAACCAGAATTGAAATCAAAAGTGATTCTGCAGCTATAAATATGATCTTCAAACGAATGTAATTTGAAAAATATACTACTAGATACGTTTGAAATCATCTATATGAAGTAAAACGCTAACAACAAAAGCCCAAAAAGTCAATTGACAATGCAGCTCTGACTTTTTTGGCACATTGTGTAATTGCATAAATTTGCACGTTTCTGGTTCACCATTTTAATGCAATGTTTTTTCTCTGAAATATCGCTTACCGAAATAAAAGATCTGGTACCGAAATAGTAAGTATCGATCTTGAAATAATCGTGTTTGAGGAGTATTGAGGTTTGGATAACAAATCAATTAGTTCTTAGAAGGCAGCTAGGTAAACAAGGGAGTAACTTTGCCGAGATTGTAAAATTAAGCCGTGATCTATATACTGGCTCTTGTTAGCAGTGTAGCTTAGAAAAGTGGTTCCTTGGTTACAGGACTAAAAGTTACCGATGGAGTTGAAGCAGTGAGACTGCTGGGAAAAATACAGATCGTTCCCTTGTACCGGGGATCCTTGTCCCGTAGAGGGACTCAGAGGGACCGAGGAGGGCGGGTACATGTCATCGGTTCGTTGCAGAGCAGGCGTCGATAAGGGGTAGGGAGTCAAGTTTGGTAAGTCAGCAGCAGTCCACTGAAGACGGTAAGAGTTAAGTTCCAATAGATATCTGTTGTATGACTACGAATTATAAAAATGATAAAAAATTTAAAAAAGCCCGCAAACAAAAAGAAGAGTGAGTAATTTTACAGTACCTGATAAGCAGGGTAAACGAAGCGAGGAGAGAAAGGATAGATAAAAGGTCCTTGCGTCTGGTTTGCTGGATATTGACTGCCGGACAAAGTATTCACCCAGTTTGACATGGACAAAGTAGGCTTTTCCTCAGTATTTCCACCTTGTGGCACTCCACAAAGAGAATACAACATGGAGGGTGGTGGTGGGGGAGGGGGAGGAGGTCGAACAAAGTTAGATCCGGCCAGTTTAGGAGTAAAGACGGGAGTTAGAGGGGGAGACAATGGTTGAAGACTGCTTCCAGAACCAGGTTTCCTAGTTAAAACGCAATGATAAGTTTGCTGAATAAAGAAAGATAACATAATTGGAAGTATAGAGAATATTCAATACGGGGCTACAGAATGTTTGGTATAAACTCACGAGGTTAAAGTTCTGGGAGGGGGAGTGTAGCAAGGTTCGATTGTATGAAGTGTCCTCAGTGATTGTCCTTGTGATCCCCTAATGTTTTGTAGCTTGACTTTGAAATCGGGAGTTACAGCATGGGAATTATACGCAGGTTTCTCGGGGGTTGAGCTAGCTATTGGACAGTCAGTAAAGCTGCTGTAGATACTGGATGCTTGATCTGATCGGGGACTTTGCGAGGAGATAGAAGTTCCAGAGGTAAAATCCGCTGTGGCGTCCCCACGCCCCTGGCCTCGTGCCAAGTCTAGGTTGATCTGAAAGATAGAAACAAACATTCATTACAAGTTTTTAAAGACTGATATTTTGAAAGGGTGACACTTTTCGGTAGTACAATATTTTCGGTAGTTTTTTATGACTGCCAATGACCAATGAGAATTGAGAGTTTAGGTTCGGCCAATCAATATCAAGCAACACTATCACGTGATATAAAGGATTTGTAACCTCTTTTCAAAAACAAGGTTCTTCATCAGTTGTGAATTTGTCGAGAAATATAAAGTGTTATCTATAGAAATGAGGAACAGAATTTAACTGTACTACTTGATTGCAAACCACTCACGACAGTCTTCGAAGCGAACAATCTGTTGATGTGATCTGCCTCTCTCTTCATGAGTTTCGCACATTTAGCCCGAAGTGCAGATACTACTGGATCTGTACCGGACCGAGTAAGATAACCTAGGTCCAGGATATCTGGTCTTTGTTTGTACCACTGAACGGACAATTTAGTGAAATTTATGGACTGCTCAGATGGAACTAACTCAACATGATATTTTTACTATCAATAACACCATCAATTCTCCATCAGCGCGCTCAAAAACTGCCCGAATTGAAGTCTAAACAAAAATTTTGGCAATCTAAGTTTGCAGTCGAAAAGTCCCACCTGATAAAGACTCCTAAACAACTTGGTCATGCAGGCTGAATGCTCGATCCGCACCAGGGGTAAGGGAAGCCCGTTCCGAAGATGAACAGCGATCATCGTCTCTAGAAAGGACGATTTCTCCTCGGCTGTCTGTCGTCGATATTCCTGAGTGAACTTTCCAATTACAAAATCCTCCATTTGCAATTCTAGGTTTAAATGTATGATAAAACGGTGAGCTGGTTTTTGCATTTTTCAATACAGCAAGAAATATATAACATATCTATCAAGTAAATAAACGGCAGGTGGGGAATTAGTAAGAATATCAGATATAGCAATTTTAGCAGGTATAGTTAGCAGATATTCAAGCTAGCAAAGCAGATATTAAAGCAGGTATATTATTATTAAAGCTAAGCAGGCATAACTGTAGTAAAAATGTTGAAAGTGCTACTGCTATTGATAAGTAAAGTTATGCCTTTTTGTAAGAAACGACGAATCATGAACGTTCGATGCAGCATTAAAATGGAAAACGTTTTTCACAGACACACATTGATCAAAATTCAAGTATAATAAACATAGTTATATTTGTGAAAAAAAACGTGTAGAATCATGTAGGATCAGATGGAGGTGACATGCGACACAGCAAGCCCAAACAGATGAGTGCAGAAAAGTGTGATCTTGCAGTGTTCACAGCTTTACATACCTAAACGTCATCTTTACGCTACTATGATTTTTGCCTGATACCGGCTTTTGTCAGTATTAGATTAAGTACATTTCTTTTCAGGTATTTTTCAAAAATTCAGGCGAAATTAACTCAAATTTTAAGTACTTTTTAATTGTAATTAGTCCGTTAACCAACGCCAGACTGATACAAGTTCAAATTTAAACTTACGTCTTTAAGATCCTCGCTACTTGAAGCCCATTTTTGACTTATTATTTTGCTTACGACGCCGATAATCTTCCCTTGCCGTTCTCTTGGATCAGAACTTGATGATGTAGTGACATCAATCTGTAATTTGATTTAATAAATAGGTCTTTGATCAATGATAATTAAATTTTGATTAAAATCCAGATCAAAAGTGATTTAGCAATCTTAATGCAATCGTCGTGTATAAATTTAGACATAGTAGAAACAGTAGTGTATGAGGGATTTATGGAAATTACCAGCTAAAGATAACCTGTATTTTTGGGTGACACGAATTAAAAAATTGCCATTTTCAGCTGATTTAACTACTTGATACATACCTGATTACAAGGGCTTGTCAAGTCAGGATCGGGCAGAAGCTCCACGTCATCCTCCACGTTGCTGTTGTCTAGTGAGCGGGTCGGAGCGCATGGGTCCATTGTTCCACAGCTGGGTGCAGTCAGGGTACTGGCGCTGGAAGGCAGAATGTCAGATTTGGGGCTCTCTAGAGGGATTTCCGGTCTTGCTAACGGAGCGACAGAGGGCGATCTATCGTTAGCTTGAGTGGCGGCAGATTGAGGAGAAGAGTTCTTGTTCAAGTCAACCAGTGAAGTTCGAGTAGATAGGACACCGGTTATCTCAGGACCCTCACTTGCAGTACAATCGAAGTTATCGCAAAACTCAAACAGTATCCTCTTTTCTTTCTCGTCGAACCTCGGTTTAGCTATCAGTGCTTGTTGGTGTCCGTGTTCCTAATAGAATTATTATAATTTTAACTTTTCGTCGATTGAGCGGTACCGTGCAAACCTAATCTGATAGATAAAAACAAATCAAATGAAAACAATATCAAAAATAATTGCAGAATTAGAAAACAAGAACTTACTAACTGTACAAAAAATTGGTTGAGATTTAAAAATTGAAAATAATTAAAATGTTTAAGTATCCTATCAGCCATGGTTATGATAAACTATTAAATTCCAACAAATGATGAAGTAGTTCATCTTCACGATAAAATATCATCCAGCAATAACAAATACCTTAAAGATAACACATACCTTATAGCACGCCCAGAAGTCGCTGGCAAATCTTGTGTAGGGCGTCTTTAGTCTCAGATGAGGCACTAATTTTCCTTTTCTCTTACCCATCCTACTTACTATCCAAGATCCTTGGAAAAGAGGCGGTCAATAAATAAACGATGATTATCAGAATTTACTAAGACGGGATAAACATTTACAACCCGACCTAGAAAGTCAGACAAACTCAAAATTTGAGGTATGGTCAGAATTAACTTCCTTACTCTATGGGGCTCTAAATAGGGAACTGTGTACACCATGCTATCTTTTTCGTGACAGGCACAGCACGGTGGTGGGCGTATTTGTTTGAACACGTGCTTGACTAAATTGGCGATTAGCGCGCAATAAAACGCGCCGTCAAGAACGCGCGAAATTTAAAAGACTTTTCATGACATATATTTTACCGCGCGTTCCGTAAAAGTTACCAACCCTTACAGTTTGTTGGGGTCTTGGGGGCAGAATGTCAAATGCGTATAGGTCACAAATTGCAAAATTCGAAATGTCTAGCCGATCGATCGATTAGGGTGCAATGCGAAGGGAGACGTGATCAGAAGGGTCATCAAACCAAGCTTGTAAAGTTAAATCCAGGTGAGGACCCTGCTGGCTGCTGCGGAGGACGCTACGCCCTTGGGAAGGGCCATCAGATACTCGGTTTTCACATAACCATGGACCCGATGGCAGACTCATTGCAAAGCTGATGAGAAATCAACGCAATCTTTGTTTCCCAGTCTGATGAGATTATGCGTGAATGATTTTCAAGGAAAATTTTTAACCATCTATAAATTACCCTGCGCTGTGACAGGGAAAATATTATCGCGATGTTAGCTGTGGCTACGACATCTGCCATATAACTACATAGCGTATAGCTTCTATGATGATAAGAGTATCTGGTAGCTCTTCCGCTGCTGCCCCGAAATGACGTTGATCGTATATAGTAGAAAATAGAGGTATCTGAGGCCGAGGAACAGTATTTTTTGGAGAAAGATCACAAATTCTATATTATATTTGGTGACAGCAATTGAAAATTAAATGTTACGAAAAAATCAAGCAATGCAAATACTATGATGTAATACAGTAATATGTTAAGATAATAGATTTGTGACCGTTCCCAACATATTGTTAATTTGTGATGATTGATAATCGGTTAACGGAAGTTTTTTACAGCATGTTTAACATAAAATTGATATGATATATCAGTAACAACGCGGAAGTTTCATATACATGTAAATATTATTGAGAATTAAAATCATCCTCAAAATGCTCAAATGAAAAATTTAGCCAACAATTTGTGTGTGACAGTTCAAATTTACAAATATTTATCATTACTTAGTGAACAATTGTACTAGATACAACGTTTAAACACAAGCTCAACCTAAACGACAAACATGTAAGGCAAGGAATTTGGCAACTGAATTTAAAACTGCAGTCAAAATTTTAAAAATATTCGTTGATTTTGAACTCTTTAAGGAAACATTTTTACAGCAATTTGAATTGTGCTGGGTGAGCCAAAAATCACCCCATCTTTTATGTCGTCTGCTTAACCAACTAATTCACTGACGTTATCACTCTAAAGCAAGAATATCCGTTTACTTACTTCCGATCTAAATAGACGTTTAATTTTGACTTCTCCAGTGAACATATTAAACCATAAAAGCTGAAACTTGAAATGAAACATTTCGTTGTGGACTAAACTAAACAGTGATACAGCAGTAAGCGATATTGATATGTAAGTCGGAAACAAAACAAAACAGCCTGGTAAGCCTGGAAAATTCCAAACTATAGTTAAAATGAAGATTCTCTCTGTATACACCTGTTTAATTGAGACCCTTGATTAGAATTTAAAACAGTCATTTTCGGGAAAATTTTTTAAAATACCCGTAAATTCAACATGATATTATCGAAATAGGACCTTTCTTCGAGCAGATCGACAAAAAAACAGATTTTGACAAGTTAATTATACGACAACTTTAAATGAGCAAATGTGGTTATTAAATCATGGTTTTATAAAGTTTCAAGAAAACCAACTTAAATCTATGTGATAGATAAATAATTCAAGCTCGCATGCTCCAGCTCTGTAATATCATTTGCTAATGGTGCAAATACAAATTTTCCACGTTGCTCTTCTTATTTTAATCGTGTAAATAAATAAATTATAAGCTTCTTTGAAAATATGAAAATCATAATTGCATGTGATTCTTTGAGTTTTGTTTCTTCTTTTCATGCTTTTTCGATGAATTTGTAACCCGATACCAATCATTAATTTAAAACTTAATTTTTTATCGAGAAAAAGGTTAAACTTAAATTAGAATTAAGCTTTCCTTCTAAGCTCTAAGCGTGATGATATAATTCCATCAGTAGGTCAGTCAAGCTGCCATCATAAGAATGTAGGACTATGATAAACCCCTTCCATAGTTGCAATAACGAAAGGGTGAACATCAGCGTTACAAAATTAAACATTTCGGACATCAACTAAACCGACAGGATTCTCGGTTCCTTTTTCTTGGACAGGTGTATGCTCAGACTGATTTATAACACAAATAGAAATATTTTGAATACTGTACTCTTTTCAGCAACAAAGACTCAGAGCCGTCACTACTCCAATAACCAATTGACAATCATTTTGATTTTCGAATGACGAACCAACTCCCACTCATCTTAAACCAATCCAGCGATTTTGTTTGCTTTCTTACTTTCTCAACAGGACAAAGCGACATGGAATACATAAACTTGCTGCAGCACCGCCGAGTGTTGTACTAAAACACTGATGTCCCTCTCCAACATACATGACAAAAAACATCGACCTCCATACTTATCAAAGTGTCTGGTAGGGCAACACGCAGTGCTGCTATCATTTGTTGCATGTCCTGGAAGATTCCTTGAGTTTGCCCGTCTCAAGGAGCTCCTGCTCCTCACCCTCCTCTCCCCAGAGCACGATCTGGTTGCTCTCTCTCAGCTTCAGGTAGAAGTACTTGATAGTGGGATATTGGAACGCAAGGATAAACAAACCAAACACAATGAACAGCAACTTGGTCCAGAAGCCCCAATTCATGTAGATGTTGGTCACTCGAATGTTCTGAACGAGATCGTTGATTGACCACAGCACGATAAGAACGGCAAGGACACATATGACGACGAGACAGGTTGCCCGGCGTTGCTCGGTTACGGAGAGAGCAGGCATGCGCCACTCCATCCACGGTTTCGGCTTTAGTTTAAACTCGTACTGACAAAGCTCACAATGATGTTTATTGACACAGTCGTAAGCTTTGAGCCACTTCAACAAACAACTCTGATGTACGTACTGTAGAGACCCGGCACAGTAACACGGAGATATTATCTTCTCAGAGCCAGGCTCCGATCTACAGATCCTACACATGATATCGGGGGTAGTGCTGACTGTGCTGTCTGTGTCCGACAGTGTACAGAACTGTCTGATGTCTGAAGTGGGAGCGAGCGTGACTGACGTGTAGCAAGGTTCCTTGTCAGGACAGACGGGAGGACAGACGGGAGGACAGACGGGAGGAGCGGGTGGGGTGGTGGTGAGTTGAGTGGGATCGTACCCGGGAACCGAGGTTGTGGAGTGGTAAGGGGTCGACTCAGCTCCACATGTCGACGCCATTGCCTCAGAGTGGTGTCTCAAGACGGGAGATGGCGAGGAAACAAGCGGAACGTCAGTCAGCGCGCAGTCTTCTTCTGAGTCGCTGCTTCCAACTTGTCTGATGTCTGAGTACTTCATATTGTTCTTATCTTTTCGTTACATGGCTTTGTTTTCCTTCTAGAAAATGTAAGGTTTATTTTCAGAAAAAAATACGTTATCTTTTTGATGGGCATAAAGCAAGGGTACATCTTAATTAAACTTGATGTAATTACTGAAATAATTTGTTGTAGGTTATGAACTTGTATGATAATTAAGTTTATCTTAATCAAGATAACTGTCAACAATAAAGCTGCTATCAATAATACGAACGGCAAACGCACTAAGCATTATAAGATTTTAAAACAATATATTGTACAATACTTATCACGAATACAAATACACAATCATTAAGTCTTATAATATGCATAGTCACGGCAATAGTACGTACGATAACGAACAATAAAGTTGATATTGCAATCATTCACATTCAACAATAGCTACTTACTTTCATGTCATATCACTTAAGCCACTCGACATGTGATAAAGGAAAGTAGCAATAATAAGCAGCATATTTTTAGTAATCATAGCAGATAAGTCTTAGCAACAACGCCATGGTAACGCCACCTAAGCTTCGATAAACTAAAAAATTCGTCGCCTTAAGCGCTAACAACTCTTGCGGAGCGAACACTTCAAGATTAAATTTGAACCGTTACATAGAGCGAGGGAGAGCAGACTTGATTATGATAATGAGACAAAGGACAGGCAGGGATGGCGTGTCCTTTAACCCTCATTACGGACACACCACGTAACTTAAACCGGGAAGTAGGGCGGTCGTTTAAAGATCTAGGAGAGAGGAGGAGGAGGAGGGGCTCCATCTCGGGAAATCAAGAAACAAGGGTTTCAGATCGGCTCTGTCAGTTATTATTTTAATGTAAGTGAGGTTGGATCTAGTCGGCGGGAAGGGCCTAGCAAGCAGCAATCAATATCGGCAATCAGATGGATTGATCGACACTATCAGCAGCTTTACTCAATGTGATTGACTGAGAGAAAATATATATATATATAGAGAGAGAGAGAGCTAGCCCCTGAGAGATGACCTTTTTGTGGTTAAATCAATCCAATCCGGTTAAGTAGTTTTCATCAATGGTAGTTTTCATCTAGAGTAGTTTTCAGCCATGGCAAGAGAAAAGGAGATGAAGCGATTACCCAGTATTGCAACACATCTGACAGAATAAGACTTCAAATGTGAAACAAGTGTTTCATACTCGCAGCAAGTCAGTGACTCAAACAGAAATTAACAGCCCGACTGTATGCTCTCTTTCTAGCCACAACAACGTTAATTGTCCAAACAAACAGTGACGATTAGAGGAAGCAACAGACAGATGTGCACCGGCGCAGTTCCGTTGTATATATCTAGTGTCTGCGTGTGCACTTCAAACAATATACATATACATTGTGTACATTAAATGTACATTGTACTACACTGTAGGTACATTAACGTTATTTGTGATGTAGAAACACGTGAGTGTGCACGACGAAGATAGGCCCAGTCCCAGAGATATGATGAAAATTCGCATATCAAGCCGGAAAAGGTAATCTAACTTTACACACTGAAAATAAAACACCTAAACCAGCAGCTCCTGATCTTATGAGAGAGAGAGAGAGAGAGAGAGAGAGAGAGAGAGAGAGAGAGAGAGAAGAAGAGAGA
>JH153672.1:53642-65630 GCA_000226015.1 Mnemiopsis leidyi | reverse complement strand
GTCACCATTACCTCTGCCGTGCATTATAGCCTATATGTTTTAGCGTCACTATTTCTCTCTGCCGTGCATTATAGCCTATATGTTTTTGCGTCACTATTTCTCTCTGCCGTGCATTATAGCCTATATGTTTCAGCGTCACTATTTCTCTCTGCCGTGCATTATAGCCTATATGTTTCAGCGTCACTATTTCTCTGTCTTACGTTTTAAAATGTTTTAGCGTCATTATTCTTTCTGTCTTACGTTAAATGTTTCAGCGTCATTATTCTCTCTTTCTTACGTTAAAAGGTTTTAGATTCCACTTTGTCTTGTACGTTATTGATTTAACTGTAATTTAACTGTCACTTACAAAGTCGGAGAAAATGCTACAAATTTCCAAGCTTAGATCAAATATACATTAGAATGGGTTGCAATCCCAATCTCTTTTCCTGTGTAAATTTATCCATATCCATACAATAGCTGCGGTCAACTTATTGTTTTATTAACTATTTAGATTAACTTTGATTTAAAAAATAGTTCTTCTTGCTTGACAATAAGTACATAGAACTTATATTCAGATTTACAATACTTTGCGTAACAACTTGCTCACAATAACGAACCTGGTTCAAACGTTAAGTAACAAATTACTTAAAGGTTTTATAGATTACATCAAATTGTCAGATGTTACCATGGTAACAAATCCGGACGTGGTTACCATGGTAACAATTATGGCGGTTGTTACCATGGTAACGAATCTGAAGGTGGTTACCACATAGTAAACAATCTGGAAATGCCGAAATGGTTAGTGGTTAATGGACGCAGTAACCTTGACAACCACAGCAACAACGAAAAAAGTAGCTACTCTTTACCTGTCCAGATTCTACATTAGTAATTCGGAGAAGTTCGATGTCTTCAACGTCCACCAAGTCGCTAAATGTCTTCCTTTTCTTCTGTTCGTCCTCCTACAGAAACAGAGCTTGATATAGCGGAACATTGCAAAAAGCATTAAGAAGTTTTAGCATGAAATGAGAGTTTGAAATGCCTCAATTAGAAATGTCTTGCGAAATCAAAAGCGAATGTGGGTATGACAGGTGAGTATTGTACTGTCAGCAGTGCTCGCTGAAAGTCACTAATTTTGAAGTGGCCTACCGCAGTATAAGATTCAAATGAGAGCAACCTATTTTATATATTATATCCAAATATAGGGATGCTGAGAGGATCTAAATCTTCCGTGGAATTTCAAATTTCAAATTTTATTTCACGTAATTTGATCCATTCAACTGTCACCCAGACTTTAATAACTTTTATATAGGTAGCTGGCCTAGTATACCAAACGGCCCACTACGCAGGCGAAACGGGATGCGATGGTATTTCTATAGGGATAGCGGGACAATAGAAACGTAGACGCAGCTTGCAAAGTACATTTCTATTTCTTATTGTAATACAAAGTACATTTCTATTTCTTATTGTAATACAAAGTACATTTCTATTTCTTATTGTAATACTTTTCTAAGTACATTTCTATTTCTTATTGTAATACAAAGTACATTTCTATTTCTTATTGTAATACAAAGTACATTTCTATTTCTTATTGTAATACTTTTCTAAGTACATTTCTATTTCTTATTGTAATACTTTTCTAAGCAGATTGGGATTTTAATTACTGTACTGCATTACATTTACAAGAACATAGCGGGATATCCTCATCAGCGATTATTGACTATACGGACTAATAGATAAAGCGCAGGATCATCACATAACGTAACGGTTCAAAGTGTCAAATTTTACCTCGTCTTCCTTCTGAGTTTCTTCTTCTTTCTTCTCACCAGCCTCCAAATCTTCCACCTTCTCTTCTTCTTTTTTGTCTTCCTCTTTCCCTTCGTCCTTTTTATCACTGTCCTCCTTATCTTCCTCATCTTCAAAGTTATTCTTCATTTCTGTTATTTTTGACACTTTTTCCGACAGGTCGCTAGCTTCAAGATCTGACACCGAGTCTTTAAGTAAGTTAACACAGAATTTAATCCAGCAACGTTCTATGTCCGCTCGCGTCTTTACAATCTGAATTAACGGAATAATTTGGTCATTTAGTGGCTAAAGCGCGTAGTTTACGTTTAGACGGCTCATTAGAGTGAGTAAAATCGGTGGTCTTCGACAAAGAAAAGATTCGTTATACCTTCTCATTGTCGTACGATTCGTCGCTGTAGGTTGAGTTCTCGCTGCTTTCCTGCACGTTGCTAATCACGCTAGATGCGCAAGCCAGAGTGTGCCGAGCAGACTGATAATTATTCATCGTCACGTAATATTGGGATAACGTGGCGCAGTTCAAACTCCAGTCCAGCGGGTCGAAGTCCTGAAATAGTGGCAATGAAAATTTGTTTGAACAAAAATTTACCGAATTTTGTCGCCGGGAATAGTAAAACAATTCTGGAGAATGGACGCGGTAACCTGTAAACACAACTAGGTCATTAACATTAGACAACTTTCTCAGGAACTATTATCAAATTATGGCACAAAATGTCGTGGCCGCCAACCTCAGCTTCAAGTTGACGCTGTAACGTGATGTGGCAGTGAGCAGCAGCTTGCTTATTGTCCCCCCGTACTCCAAACACTTGGGCCAGATAGAAGAGCGTGTTTGTGTACAGCTTCTCAAACATGACATTTCTCTCTTCAGAACTAAACTTCTGGAAACAAACATTGAACAATTACGGGGTTTTAACTCAAGGTTAATCTTGGAAAGTTGTTAGAGAAAAACTGTACAGTTTGAAATAATCTTAAGAACTTCTTTTATAAATAGTATCACGCGATCAATCATTAAGTGTGGGAAATTCAACTAAACACAACTAAGCTGCCGAAAGAAACCTCGTCCATGAAGATTTCATCGTACGATTTAGGGGCAGGCAGTTTGCTGTGGAGGTAGCCGGCATGGAGCTCTTTTGCTTTCTCCAACAGTTGGTAAGCTTTATCGTGATCACCTCGTCCACTCCATACAGCAGCTACGGGAATTTTGTAAGGATTTGCGTGTTTAACGAGAGTGTGTCAAAGTTAAATACTTCTCACGGGACTTAGAGGGGTGAAATAGAGTGGCACTGGGGTAGAATAAGAATGGCTTACAAGTTGTACCTATGTATCCTTTGGCAGTTTGTTGAAACAAACAATCACTGATCACATTTCAAACTTGCCTGAGAATAAAGAAAACTCTATCATTCTACCTGCTATTAAGGTAAATGAGTAAATCCTCACCAAGAAGGTTGTGAGCGTGAAGGAGCAAGCTGATATTGTACTTGTTAGTCGTCTCCAGTCCCAGGATATCCAGACAAGACTGGAAATTCTTCTCGGCTTCCTTTGGCTCCTCTACATCCACACTCACTTGACCTGGACAGCGGAGCATACATCGTTATTCAGATTGTTTCAAATTGTGGTTGGTTTTGTTTGTCAGGTAAAAACACAACCCAATGCGAATAAGGAATTGTTTTATTCAAGGATTTAACGTACCTATGTAAAGAAATATCGTAGCTTGGGCACATCGTATTCTCGAAGTTTCCTGGTCAGTTGACGGCTGGAAAGATTGCGCTCTCTGTAGTGCCGATTTCAACATGTTTCTCCCTGCATACTTTGATTTGAAAGGTTCTGTTGGAGGATCCTCTTTAGATAACTCTTCGATAACTCGTCGGGACTCTGCAACATGGGCACAAATAGAGAGGAACCATTCGTTGATGTTTTGTGGAGTTTTGGCTAACTCGTCCAAGGACGGCATTGAGCCAGAGATAGTGCCTTAGATTCTAAGATTAATGATTAAGTTACAGATTAGCAATTCCAAAACAATGTTATCAAATTATATATATATATCAAAATTGCCAATTGGGGGTATATGAATTTACCGAAGTGCAATTAATCTAGATACGAGGCAAATTATACAGGATAAAAGACAAGCCAACTCGATGTCAACTATGACAGCAGAGCATGTAATACAGAGCAAAGGTTAAGGCACAGTTAGAACAGACGAACGAATCAACTATACTCAACATACACAGTAAGCATCAGTGTATTGTGGTCATGTAAGGCATGATTTGGCTGGCTAATTAAAGAGTGCTCATTATGTATTTCCTACACGGGATCCACCTAGTGCAGGCTTGTGGTTACCACTTCACCAAATTCAGATCAGGATCAGAGGATTTGCTAATGACAGAATCTTGGTTGACGGAATGAAGGCTGATTGAAGACCAAAAGTATATGTGGGATAGTTTAAATAAACATTCATGCTATGATTTTAAAACGATTTCACGATAAATTCTTAACATATTTTTGTTCAATAGGACTTCGAATCTATTTTATAACTACAAGGTAAGTTAATTTTAAGAAGACAGGACGCAACAAAGATATAGCATTTGGTAGGTAACAAGTTTACAGAGATTAAGAAGCAAAGTGTAAGTACAGTGTCCGTTTAATAGATTATAGAACAATAATAGCCTAAATATTAAAAGGGCACAAACATGAGGTTTTCCCATTACATACTTGTCAACATCTATGCTGAATGTATGCATTATATAGGGCACCGAAAATAGGCACATGCACCTTGATCTCTTGTCGTTTCCAAGAGGATTGATTTCGTCATACTGAATCTTGCATTGAGCTTTTCTACCCAATATTTACACCGGTCCATCAAATTCACAAGTTTATTAAAGCAATCCGATGTGATTGATAAGTCTGTGACGAACAGGTAGGCCAACTATCTGCCCCCATTTCTTAAGCTCGTGTCCAGCTTAAATGTTACAGTCTTGATCAACAGTCACAAAATTTTGGTCAAAAGTATTTAAGTATTTCTGGTCGATCAAAATAAATAATCCAGTTGAATATTCAAGATATCAATGGCATGCACTTTATACAAACCAAAGCATGAATCTTTATCAGAGGAAACTAGTTTGATGACTGAATTACTCGATAACTGATTTATAATCATTCAGAATAAATAGGATTATGACATGATTCATTTGATCTTTTCATGACCGTTATTCTCCTAGTTCTTTTTACATCCCTCCCCGAGATGGATGCAATATTGGGTAAAATTTCATGGGTGTATTTATAACGAATATCATTGGACATTGTATATACAGAAAAACGAGGGATAAGGACATCTGAATAATTATTCTCATCAAGCTTAAATCGCATAACTGCATCTGACAAAATTGACAATCCGCTCACAGTAGCACCACAAAATTTTATACTATCAATGTGAGGCTTTATATAGCCATCCTCATGGAGATCAAGTACATGTGTAGCAGAGAGGCATTCTTCCTCACTTTTAAATACATGTTTTTCAAACCTTTTCATGATAGCACTATTGGCAGGGTTCCAGTCCATTTTTTCCATCTCCCTGTAGGACACTATTGCTCCGTCCCAGTGCCCTGCATTGTATTTTCTTCTCATAAGTTTATGATTGATCTCATGTAAAATTGTTTCTTCCTCTTTTTCTGTTATAAAGTCTGTTGTTAAATCAAACCCTTGTTGAAGGTGTACCTCAGCCAGCTTAGAGGAAGAAGCATAGATAAGATTTTTAGATGATGAACAATGACTTAAGCAGAGCTTGAGTAGCTTTTGACTCTGTTTTTTCTGTGAACATCTCCTTGCCAGATACATTCAGCCTACTAAAATCCTGTGAAATCAATCACAAAATGCAAATAAACAAACAAGTTGGCACCATTTAAATGAATGTTAGGAAAATTCTACTTTTAGTTCAGATTGCTTTAATGTCTTTAGTCAGGGTCATGGTTTTAATATTAATTAAACATTATTGCTTAGTCAGTTAGCAACATTATGGTTTTGGAATCTAGACCAACATTGCATGATACTGATACAGAGCAGTGAGCACACAAGTGTGAAAGAATATTATGTGTGTAGCACCTATATATTATGTGTGTAGCACCTATCATGGTAACTGAAATTTAAATACACCAAGCTTTATATTAACTTTCCGTGTGTTCTTTTAAAACTAACATCTGTACTACTATATCATTTGGTCTTTGACGAAGGAGGTATGAAGAGTTAAACCTTCACGTTTATCCATATAAAATTAAATACAAGTTTAATACAACATAATCCCCCGATTTATTGTGCCTCGATTTACCAGGTCCCTTGACTTTCTGGGTCTACTCTGAACTCTCTCTCCCCTGAAAATTTTCAATAAATTCAGAATAATTCGGTAATTTTTATTTGAGGGTCATGTGTTAGAGCTGGTGACACCTATTGTGCTATACTGCCCTATTAACTTTTGGTTTGGTGGGAGAGACAAAATAAAACAGTTAACATGACTGGGTTCTTGAATTCTTTAATTTATGTATGATCTTTAGAAAACCTCATTTTATTTATTTAACAACAGTAGTTGAAAGTATTAATGATACACGAAATGCTTGACACCAGTCCATCGCTTGATCCTGTATCAGCATGATGCCTCTATGCTGGTTTGAAAATAAACAGTAGCAAAACTAAAGCCATGGCTGCTTCAAAACAGGCAACATAACGGCCTCATACAAAAGAGTGCAATCTTGACATCAAGGTTAATGGTGCTACTGTTGAGCAAGTCAGTCATTTTACATACCTTGGAGCTGTTATATCTGCAGATGGAACACTGTACAAAGACCTGGACAGTAGAATTGGCAAGGCATCAGGTGCATTCAACTTACTGGCTTGTGTCTGGTACAATCACAACATCATGACACCAACTAAAATCAAAATTTATAAAGCAGCTGTGCTTATTGTGTTGCTTTTTGGCAGTGAGACATGGGATACCATCAAAAGCCATGTGCAGGGAGTTAAGGTCTTTCATCAGGGGTGCTTATGGAAAATTCTTAGAGTCCATTGGAATATGAAGATAAGCAATGATACTGTCTTCCAGCGTGCTGGCATCTAGAATATTGCCTTCTTTATCCCTCGAAATAAGTTGGGTGGTTTGGACATGTGGCTAGGATGCCTCAGGAAGGACTCTCCAAAAAAACTTCTGCAATGGAAACCAGCACATGGAAAACGGTTTAGGGGCAGACCTTGCAAGTGTTGGCTTGATAGTGTCAAAGAAGACTACAAGACCGCTACAGGATCCAGCCCCAATATTGGCCATATGATCATTTCAGCAGCTAATAGGATGGAATGGTGGATGCTGGCCAAGTTGAGACAAGGTGTACAGGAGGCCAACCACTCAAATGATTGAAGAGTCCACCCCAAGTAAGTAAGTAAGTATGTACAAGGCACACTACAAATTAAATACATTTATCGAGTGCTATGTATACCAGGCGGCGAATTTGAAATGGACTGTGATGGAGTCTGTATTTCCCACCCATGTCCTTGTTTTATTGATTCCATTTGTCTAGAAAGAAATTTACTAACATTAATTAGATATTTGGATACATTTTTTAAATTTCATAATTTGTAAGATATTTTGAGAGATTAAGCTTGATGATGCTGGCATCATTATTCATTATTCATTTATATCATTATTTTATGAAGGACATACATAGAACTTTAGATCCATATTTACAACTTGTGGAACCTACCCTTCCCATTCATTTTAAAAAGAATTACAACTTGAAATCGTCAAAATTTGATTTAAACCAAAGCCCTTTTATTTTGTGCACATCACCAGAGGTGGCTGGATCTTGCCTAGGGACCCCAATTTTTTGTATTAGCTTTGCAACAAAGATTGAAGGGGACCGTAGAGAATAAAATTCTTGAAATTTAGTTTTATTCTTGTGAGAGAGCCGCGTAGCGCCTGGTAAGCTGGATCAGAAAAACTGTGAAGCATTAACAAAGAGGCGATTGATAGTTTTAATACTTTCAACAACTACTATTATACAAATACTTTGAGCTAGGCCCTAGCAGATGGTATTCAGAGGGCATTTATGTAATGTAGTGTGAACTGGTCCCAAGTCTAGTCGCCATCATATCATTTATGTCAAATAACCGTGTTTATTGACTACTGATTTCATAAGTTCTAGTAACCTCAGGGAACTAGAAGAGGCCCTTAGTGCTAGTCTTGATTATAGGTTTGCAATACAGGAATTTGAGAGTGTTGTCAAGAACTTAAGAAACAACAAGTCTCCGAGATGGGACGATTTAACTGCAGAATTCTATAAAATATTCTGTGAGGATATCAATTATCAGGGGTACACTCTATTTAGCCTTTCAAGAATCAGTTGATGAGAGTACTCTAACACCCTCTCAACGCACTGGTATTCTTACACTTCTACACAAACCAAGTCCAAAAATCGGATAATTAAAGCTCTACCATCCGTTATTACTAAAGTACAGTCCAGATTTCAAGCAGGTAGAAGCACATGTGACAATCTTATCCTTTTGTTTCTTACTCTTGAGCACTTATACAAGAACCCTGAGAAAGAGGGTCTCTTCATGCAGGTAGACCTAGAAAGGGTGTTTCATTCGGTAGAGCACAACTTTCTCTTCAAGGTTATTAAAAACTTGGTGTTGGAGAATACCTCACAGGGCTCATCAGAACAGCCTTTAATGGCTGCTTTAGCTATGCAAATGTTATTGGACACCTAAGTTCTCCTATCTTCCTCCTCAAACGGCTGATTCAGGACAGCCCGCTTTCTCCAATTCGTTTTATCCTTATATCACAAGTACTAACTAAAAGGAATAGTGATATTAAGGGGTTGAAAATCTCAGGTGTAGATATACTTATGAGTCTTTTTGCAGCTAACATTGCACTGACCTCTTCTTAAAACCGACAACCGAGTGTGTTTGTCAGACGTCGCCTGACCTGCTGCCGCGAAGCGGCAGCCCCCGCGCGCGGCGCAACGCTAGGCAAGAGTGTGTCAGGCCAGTTATCGACGACCTCATCAGTTTTGGCCAGTTTTCTGGTAGTATAAACCCAACATTGATAGAACAAAATGTATACCCCTGAGGGCAACCAGAAGAAAGGTAGATTTCCTGCAGGAACTCACAGATAATCATGGAGAAAACTTCACAGATAATACTTTCACGGCAATAAGAATTACGATTAACAATTTTTCTTCCACTGGGGATATCTGCCACTAAGACTAAAATGGCAAAATAAAGGAGGTGATTACAATGGTTCGGTTGAAACCTGGAGTAAACGCAGCCTAACTCTGATAGGAAATTGTCAGACTTTGTCCGACCCTCATTAGAAGCGATGGAGAATAGAATGACGAGAATAAAATGACGGGAGGGTGCTTGCTGCTGTACAAATAGGAAAATGCCAAATAATCAAGAACCTTTTCTTTGTGCAATTTACTTACCTTATTATTGATTGCACTGCTAATAAAATTAGATATTGTTTTGCTTAAATATTAAATATTGTCTTACTATTCCCCTTTTATGCCCAAAGCCTTTTTCAGCAGTCAGACGTTGCCTGACCTGCTGCCACGAAGCGGCAGCCCCGCGCGCAATTCAATTGAAATTTAATTTTAATGATATAAGTAAAATAAAATTACGTTCAATACATAACTGTCCCTATATAACATATAAAAAATGGGTTTATCCTAAAATAAAAATTTGTATAAAACTGGAAAAAAAAGAATGTTTTTTGTCTGTTTAAAAATCTGGTTAAAAATCTTAAAATTCTTTGAAAACAACAAAAAGTGGTTTTGACATTCAATTCATCCCTTATAGAATGAAATCTGAGAGATCAGGTCAAAACTGATATCAGCTAACTGATCTTCATTTTGGTCAAAGTTTTTCCCTCCAATACCCCTAAGTCCCATCAAAACACACTTCAACGATGCAAATCTAAGTCTAGTTCTTATAAAACGGATTACATCGCCATATCTCTCTTTCTTTTTGTTTGCAATGATGCTTGCCACTTATTAGTGGAGATTTGTCGCGGTGATACCCGACTCACGGTGATATCCGTCTAGAACGTTAGACGGATATAATCTTGTCAAGTGGAGATTGTCACACAATGGACCTACAACACCATTTGAATTGAAATAGGCCGCAACGCAACAAAACCTTATATTACTGAATCAAAAGAAAGGACCGTGTATAACTTTTTATGGGGAGTGAAAAGTGACAAAATGAGGAAAGAAGTCATTTCAAGAGCATGTGAACATGGCGGTCTTGACTTGTTCCGCATAAAGGCCGTTATTACTGACCTGAAAGTTACTCTTATTCCCAATTTAACAAGCAATACTTTTAATTCCCATTTATGGAAGGATATAATCATTACTAGCAGCTCAACTACCCCAATTACCCAATTATCCTTATTGAGAACTTGTTGTTTCAACGGGCGATGCGCGTCTAGAATTTCATTGCCAGGCCAGAAATGCGTGGCGTGAGAGCGCGTGATTGGTGATGCAGATGTCCGCGACAGTAGGCTATCAATTCCTTGCTAACGTTGCATAGCTCCGCTGGCGCCAGCCTCCGGTGCGCGCGAACCTGTACAATCGTTGTTTAAAAGTCGGAGTACAAACGACTTTACCCAATACTTGCTCAACTGATATGGTTGATAATAGGTTGACGAGATGATATCCGTCTAACGTTCTAACGAAACGTGAGGAGAGCAGAAAACTGCGAGGAGAGCAGAAAACTGCGAGCCGCGCGCGGGTCGGGTAACATCTCGACAAATAATAGGTTGATAACCTATTGTCGCGGCCATCACGTGCTGTCATGCATTGTTTGACTTCGTCCGACCCTCATTCGAATAAAATGACAGGAGGGTGCGCGCTGCCGTACAAGTCACGCATTTCTGCAGGCCTGGCAAAAAAATTTTAGACGCGCATCGCCCGTTGACTGCTATAGTAATTGAAAAACGTACAAAACAGCAGCAGCGAGTTTGACGAGAATATATCTTGACGAAATTATCAATTATATCCGTCTACCGTTCAGCAATTAGCTGCGTGAGTCTTTTCGAGGTGTTATCCGACCCGCGCGCGGCTCGCAGTTTGCTGCTCTAGCTCTCCTGGCAGTTGCTGCTCTTTTGGCGAGTTTGAACGTTAGGCGGATATCATCTCGTCAAGACGGACGCGCGCGACGATAGGGCGCGCGCAGTGCGAGCCACAGGGCTACGTTGGTTTAGCAAAGTTATACCAGGCTAAGTGTGAATTTGAAAAGATACTTATCAAATTGACTGTGACGCTATGATTTAGCTCAACCTCCCATTTATGCATGGGTGCTAAGTTTTAAGAGTCTTCCAAAGGGAAAATTTTGTCTCTCAGGACTAAACTTCGCTGTTAAGTTTTGTCGAGGTGTTACTCGACTCGCGCGCGGCTTTCAGCCTAGCTTGCTGCTCTCCTGTTAAACGAATATCATCTCGTCAATCCTGAGTTTGGTATGCTCATGCTTACTCAAAAATTAAAGACAGCTAAGCTATCCAAATCTATGTACATAATTTTTTCAAGTGTTTGGACAATTAAGCCCTTTTTGAGCCATGCTTCGGCCTTATGCTAGCGTGATCTGTTAAAGACTGTTCACAAATCACAAGACTTGATTTCCCAGTTAATAAGAAACTTATTATTTGACGAGATGATATCCGTCTAACGTTCTAACGAAACGCGAGGAGAGCAGAAAACTGCGAGCCGCGCGCGGGTCGGGTAACATCTCGACAACTTATTATACGTCATAATTTCCCCCTCCTCAGTTTATTGACAAACTGTGGTATGTACATGGAAAATACCTTTATCAAGTAAAATTTGGTTCCTAGTGAATCCATCGGTTGCATTATTATGGATTATATTCGTCTACCGTTCTAACGAAACGATCGTTCAGCTTTAGCAGCGTGAGTCGGGTATTACCGCGACAAGGATCCAATGGTTGCCACTTGCCAGAGGCGGCTAGTGAGTAAATAAATAAATAATAAATAATTGATAATGATGCCAGCATCATCACACCTAAACTCTAAAACTATCTTAAAAACTCTAAATTCAATAACTATTAAACACAATCTTTAAAACCTTTAAAATATAATTGAATAGCTAATATTTTCAAGTTAATTTAACCTAATAGATGTTTATAAACTTATTTTTAGCAACAAAAGGGTTATCTTTTAGA
>JH153672.1:40372-51489 GCA_000226015.1 Mnemiopsis leidyi | reverse complement strand
TAACTGCAAGTGAATCAGGAGACTCTATCGTAAAATAGACTGGACTAACTTCACATTGAAGTGAATCCTTGACATATATAACTAGAACCCCCGCCACCACTAATTCCATCTTCCATCATGTCTGACTCTTCAGCATGTATGTCAAAATTTCTGTCTTTCCTAAAAAGCCTATAGCCATCAATATTTAACTCAGCATCTAAAATATCTTTGTTCAAATGTGTCTCTGTTATACATACAATTTGAACATTATCATAAATTGACAAACAGTGTTTAAGCTCGTCTAGCTTATTATACAACCCACCAGCATTTGTATAAAATATACTAGGATATCTTAATTCTTCTTCTCCATCCGTTTCCTTCTCTCTTCTCTTGCCAGAAAACTTGACTTTCGATCTGCAGCACAAAGGTCTTTGTTTATCCAGTGGCCACTATCAGTCCTATACCCTTTCCCATCCTTGGTCCACTCTTGCACCAAACCCTCAGTTTTAAGCTTGATAATGAGTGGTCTGCTGTAACCAGGATTGGAATTGTCAATTTTGCCAGCCCTCCAACATGTATCCAGATCGTTGGATGGTATTTTCAGGACATTTCTACAAAATTCCATGTCCTCTGATTTCTTTTGGTCAGTGGTAGAGTCCTTCTTGGGCTCTGGCGCACTGAGAACAACAACATTGGTTCTTCTCTTTTCTCGCTCAACCTTATCGGCATACAATTTTCTGACAACATTTTCAACAACAGTTTTTGATGACTGTGTCATAGCAGCTTCCTTAACAATTTCCTTTTGGCATTCCTTAGTCACATCTGCATAGCTCTTGACTACTTCCTTCAAGTCCTCCTTGGAGCAAGCAGATTTGTTCAGCAGATTCCTAACAACATTCTCCACAGTGACTTTAATCACTGGTTGGATGGCATGAAGCTCATCTCTTACCATGACTCTTATGCTTCCACAGTCACTAGTTGAAGGTGCTGCAGAAACTTTATCCTTGTAAGAGTGGGGACAAAAGTAACAGTCCTGACACTGCCAGTTCTCCAACAATCCCACCATTTCCATAGTCAAGCCTTTTAATCCATAACAACAAAGATGCCAGTACTCACCACAGTTCTCACACTCCACAGAAAGTTCTCCATCCATGTACTCTTTACATGGACAGTAATTGTGATCAACTTCACCATCATTTGGAGTAGAGGAGATCTTAACTGGGCTTTTGATAACTTTCTTCCTTCCAACTTGTCTCGTTTTCATCTTGTTCGACTTGTCATCAACATCCGTCATACCTCAATAAATGTATTTAATTTGTAGTGTTGAAAGTATTAAAGTGGCTGAGCTTGGTATGGTGGGTACTGGCGATGGACGCTCTGGGGGTTTGGGGGCTTGCCCCTCAACTGCTGGAGGCCCGTAGGCGCCACCCGGCGACTTAAAGGGATCTAGAACGTTGTAGGTTGATAACCTACTGTCGCGGCCATCACGCGCTGTCACGCATTTCTGGCCTGGCGAAGAAATTCTAGACGCGCATCGCCCGTTGACTAGAACGCACCAGAAGGCACTAAAACTGTAATTTTTGTCGTTTGGAGTTCCATAAGACCGAAAATATCGGTGTTCGCCATGCCAATTACTGCAAAACATATAATGCTATTATGCTAAATGGCAAGTTTGCCGTCATTTAATCTTTAAATTTTCGATCTAAACTGTATTATGTCGAATCAGCTTTTTGAATTTGACCTTGCAAAACATTGAATGCACAAGCAATATGCATGCGGCATCTTTCGATTTTGATCTCCTATTTTTCTGCTTGCACTTATTCGTGAGCCTGATAGGGTAATCTGAAAATTTGAAGTAAAGCAGAGAAAAGGGATCCGAGTTTAAATGCTCAAAGTTTTAAAATTTTAGAGTCTGCCGACCTACCCACTTGAAGCTGTTTTATTTTCAGTTACATACACATTATGGCATCATCGTGGGTACATTCATGTACCCACATTGCCTGTGATTGCACATAAAACGTCAATTTTGCGAGCCGCAGACCCCCATTGCAATTTAGGTGTAATCTTTGAGATCGTGGGTATTTTCCATACCCATGCTAGTAACGCTCAATTTGTAATAAGATTCTGAGGTCGCTAACAAACAGTTCAATGCTGCATTTCCCGCATTGGCGTGATTATATTCATAATCAAATTCAATTCATTACGTCCGAGTTATTTATTAATAAAAGTAAATGAACGGGTTTCCAGATACCGTGGGTACATCTCAGTACCCAAGTACCCACATGGTCCGCCCCTGATGGTTGCCACTGGTAATTAGAACCACTTATCGCCTATGATACATCCATTTGTTCCATTTAGTGAACCCATCTGCGCCAATGGGGCCAATTGCCCCACTCGCCAAACTATATGAAAATTTTGATCACCTTTCACTAGTGCCCTTTGAATATCAAACTTTGAAGTTTGGACTTCCTTCTCACCTTATCCAGACATGCCTGTCTTCACCATCTGCCCCCTTTGTGAAATTTCTGCTATCTAGTCCGGTCTGGTCCAGTCGACTTGATCAGAGGTTCCTATTTAGTCTAGCCCAGTCGAGTTTAAAAAATTCTGATTTGGTTAGCTTTTTGACCGGAAGAAATTATCCTGGCCTTGTTCAAATGATCAACACCACTAGTGTAGAACAAATCTCCAGAACTCTATGTTGGTTTGGTTCAGTTCTTTTTTCTGTGTATTCTACCTAACCGGCAGTCTAACCATCTTTCTCTCTTAGCAAATGACGGTAATGGGGATTTCAGTTTAACAGAATTGTTTGTGTGTGATCACCAACGGTTGGAGTGCAAGGACCGGTTCCTGTTAGTTGGTGTTGAGCCTCAAGCCGGTATGTTAGCGTCTAACTAAATAAATGATCAGAAGTTTGCAATGTAAGTTTTAATGTTACTTTGTTTATGATTTCAATCGAATATAATATGTACTATATTCTGGCAGGTTGTTTGTTCTTGTATTCCTGTTGACTTCTACTTTTACAACAAAAAGTGTATATCTCTTATCCCAGCCACTATTAATAACAGCTGGTATGGGAACTGCTTACAATCCACCGACCTCTGGGTTATCTGCCCAGCACGCTTCCACTGCGCTTGAAGGTGGTTTGCATGCAGAATTTTAAGAATTTCTTAGGCCTTACACTTTGGTGTTTGGGGATTGTGGTGCCGTGGTAGTCTCTAATTTTGGTAGGTCTGCTACATACACACAATGCGGCCTAATCAAACAAAACCTTATATGTTTTTGTGTTGGTGCATTAGATGAAGTATCATCAATTTTTTGGGTGATTAATTTGTAATTCATGATTTCTGAATAGGAAAGATCCGAAGATAGGGTTATCTTATCATAAGCATCCATTGATTGTGTGTTATTAGTGTGTCTTGCAAGATTTTGCCTGGCCTGTCTTTCACGGCCAGGCCCTAGCTGGCCGTTTTGCCCAATGAAATCAGGGATAAAACTGAATTTATTGGTCTACTGAAATTACTTGATCCAAATTTGATAGACCTGCCTTCAAGTAAGACATGATTTCAGAAGTGTGAATACATGCTGGATACTCATAGCCTCCAGTGCTCCGATGGGTATTCATAATATTAAATATTAATCTCAGTGAAGCAGTAAACTGCACTCAAGTTAATCTTGTACCATATACCCTGTCCCAGAGTTCATTTGTGGTAGCATCAGTAATCAATTTGTTATCAATTGCGTTTCCTGCTACATCGGAACCAAACGTTGAGCTCTGATGAATCAGGAAGGAAAGCAATTATTTGGTTGTCCAGAGTAGGTTTTAATTAGTTTCTGATTTAGATCCAACAAGTTAAATGGTATTTGGTTTTTGGGTAAAATTATGCCCGGAATTACAGTTTCACGGTAACTAGCTTAGGAATTACAGTTTCACGGTAACTAGCTTAGGTCAAAAATGACCATGTCGCGAAAGAAAAGAGGTAATGTTAGTCAAATAAGATATAAAAATTAAGTCCTCAAGGAAGTGGGAAAAGCTTCACTGTACTCATACTTTATACACAAGAGTTATCAGAGATTTATCGTTCTCGATTTATTTACCTTAAAAGTGATTAGTGCTAGCTAGCCTTTATGAAATAAAACGCAACAGTTAAAGTGATATTTTACTGACTCGATGCATGCTATCGGCACCAATTGAATTATTAAATTATTAGATTAAAAAGAGGATCCTTCAAGAGCTTTGTTCCTCATTTTATTGCATGTATTCGTGGTTTGTACTAAATTAGAATTAATACGACTTTAATGAAACTGGAGAGTTCATTTTGAGGAATCATCAATTGCATCTACAGAGTTGATGAAACCGGATTTTTGGAACCAAATTGGTACCACATGGTACAAAATTGGGACAGCTTTGGTCTGGCGCCTTTTGAAGGTTTACTATGATAGGTAGGGACAATGTGAAGAGAACTTGACGTTGGGAGCCCGAAATGGCGCCCTAGATTCCCTAAATGAACGGAATGAACAAAAATGAACAATTTTTTGAGAGATCCCAAAATGTCCCTGACCCGATTGATTTGGGTTCTATCGATCTAACTAACGTCCCCGTAAAGTTTTGAATCCCTGGGTAGTGGGTTGTCTAGAACGGTCACAATGGCGGTCTAAGTGCCCCAAATCACTGTCCCAAGTTTGGATTCAAAATCCAGGATACTCAGGAGAAAACTTGAAACAATTTTGGAACCAAGCCTTTGTGATCGTCCTAGACATTCTTAGGCCTCCTAACTTTGCAAGGAGACTTGTTATATCGAAAAAACCCAGATATATCGGTTTCGGGACATTTCGGGAACTTTCAGAAAATTGTTCATTTTTGTTCATCCCGTTCATTCTGGGTGTCTGGGGTTTAATGTATGTAAAATGCCATTGATATACCGAGTAACTATAATAATCAAAAAAGAATTTCGGCGAAACCCGTTCCGAGGGCCTAATTCACTATCCCTGTTTGGTTTCGACTTTTTGATTCATCTACTAGAATCTACAAGGACGCGAAATCCGAACAGTATTTTAATATAAAAAGTTGATTTTCAACAATGAGTACAGACATTCGCGCGGCCACCGGGTGCCGAGCCGCGCAGGCGGTTTGTATTATAACAGGGGGGGGGTGGGCTTGTTTCTGTCTTTTGAGACAGAAACAATCTCAGTCTGCCTACTAACTCGTACTGCGATATTTTGAACTAAATCCAAAGTATATAGGCAGAGATTCTATTGCATGTAGCGGAAACTTGTAGCATATTTATTATTTTCGATTTCCTCACTTCTGCAACAACGATTTCAAGAATGAAGGCAGGTAACTTTCGGCTTTGGTTGCCAAATAATGAGTACTGCCGAGTGGGCAGCAAACACTCAACATTATACCTATAAACAGTTACATAATACATAACACATAACACTTAAAAAACAATGACATCCCGCATCCGGCATACCATGAAAATTATTGTACACCTCCCGACATTTTATTCTCGGACAAATCACAAATGACGAAGTCAACCAAAAACATGGATCTAACTCTTAGAAGTTGAAAGCAACCTACCACCTAGACTGAAGACACTAGACAGCACCAGCCTTGCACTCTTACTTTTCATGTCCGATATCATAAAACATGACAGAGGCTTAAGTGACAGGGAATAGGGATCACACATCTGAGATGAGTCATGAGAGATCAGTGCTTCTTGGCTCGTGCGAAGTAATGCACATAGCAGGGATGAGGAAGTGGGGAATCAGGAATACTAAATTTGCTGAACAGTGAACACCACTATTAGTAAATGTCAACCTTACCTAAAGAGGCATAATTTGACAAGAATTGTATTACGGGCAACATTTGCATTTCATTTACGCGTTGTACTACGGGCAACATTTGTACTACGGGCAACATCCTGCAATCGTCTAGGTCACGTGCGCGTATACTCAAGCCTGATTGGCGCGCGTCGCGACACGTGACTAGTCTATTACGATTCAATGGCCAGGGGATTAGCGCACACAGTCCATGCTTTGTAACGAGTTTTTTGTCGACCGATAGCGTTCCAACCTCTTAGTTCGCTTGCTGCACCCCATGGATGTTGATCAGGCTGATCAAGCCTCTGAGGGAGGTGATCAAGAAATGGAAGGTTAGTTTTGTCACTAGTCCTCATCTTGCTAATTGTATCTAGGTTTCGTGCTGTGAAACATCTTCAATTTTTTGTAGAACACTTTGAAGGCGGCTCAACAGTTCAGCAAAAACAGTTCGAATCCGAATAGAGTCAGAGCCTAGAAAAACGTTTTATTGAGCTTACCAATACCATCTCGGACATAGATTGAATTATTATTTTGGCACCCAAATGTTTCTTGCAATCTGCATCTGTCATACACCTTCAAGTTTGAGACAGACTTAAATTCGTATGCCATTATTTGACATTAGTTGCCATTCGCAACAATCAATTTCAAAAATGCTGAATGAAAATTAATAAAAAATCCTATACTGTTCCTTAAGGTTAACTAAAGTAGGTAGTAATTAGGTTGGCTACAGTGTCATGTATAGTTTAGATGGCCCGACAAGTCACTGTACACTGTACAAGATCTACATCGGGAAGTGTATGCACTGCAGTCAGTAGAAGTGGGTGTAAAGTACATGTTACCTTTTTGTGTGCTGTTCATTTTAAAATGTATATGATGAAATGTAGACTAGTGTATGTTAAGAGTGTGTGCGTACTATCAGCTTTGTAGCCATAGGTTAAGCTGAACCATGAGCTGTACTCTGCACAAAGAATGTACTGTACAGAGTAGAGCTATAGTGTACGTCGGTGATTTGTACTGTGTGATCAACCACCTTTGTTTCAGTGATGGAGGAAGAGGAAGATGAAAACAAAGCTAAAAGTGACAATGAAGATGAGGTTGGTTCAAATTATTGAAAAATTCCTGTTTGTCGTTTGGCTGAAGAAACTGTCGCGAAAATTTGGCCACCATTATCAATTGTGCAAAATCAATGCAAAGATACATAGAAATATCTAAAAATCAAACATCACTTGTCGATTTAAAATTCACTCGAACTCTAACAAGAATGTTGGTTTTTAGGAGATGGAAGAAGATGATGATGAGGAAGAAGAAGAAGAGCAGGAAGATGAAAAAGCCGACAAAGATTATTCTGCCATGTCGAACTTTCCCGACAACGATGCACTCAACAAAATTAAGTGGCCGACCGATGTTTCAAAATCAAACTTCAGAAGTTTCATGTCCACCGTACGTTTACTTTTCTGACTTAATTTAATTTTATGTTATTTCTTTTTATCCATGGATTATCCGGCATCTTAAACCCCAGCTGTTAAAACTCTATTCGACGATACAGAAAGTGTACATTTGGAGTTTGCACAAATGAAGAATATTCTAAATCCCCGATCTTTTTCGCAGCACTGTTTTCAATCCTTAGTATTCTAACTTTAACCTCTCGCCAACCCAGACGAGACCTATGGTGAGCAAGCTGGGAGTGTACAGCAAGGAAGAAGTGAGGGACATTGTCCGAGCCAAGTGGGAGGAACTCACTGCTGCCTCCAGTAACGCTGCCTCCAGTAACGCCGGGTCTGCGGCAGCCTCCCCAGTCTCAGATCCTCCCCAACCTCTGGACAGATCATCTCGCACACGCAGGTTCAAAGCTTATTAAATGTAACTCATAAGTTTCGTCGTTCGATGCCGACAAAATTGTTGTGTTTATTGGAAAGTTATATTATTTATATAAGATATACTCCCCTTGCCGTCCAAATCCCAAATAATAAGCGTACAATGTGATCACTTTCACGGCTTTTCCTGTTGTTCCAACTACATGCTTTACAAAATTTACCACAGGAAACCGGCAACATACCGAATTCCGGACGAGAACGAGATATTTGCTGAGGAAGACAAACCGAGACGCGGTAGACGAAGTGCACCTGATCCGCCCAAGAAGAGAAAGAGCAACAACCACGGTAAAGCTAAACTGAAGAAGACTCTCACCTTGCTGGAGAGAAAGCAGCAGAAGGAGGAGAAGAAACTGAAAGCTGCGGAAGAAAAGAGCCGAGCAAAGGGTAACTCCCCCGCTCCCATCAGGATCAAGATATCCCTGAAGGGAAAGAACGGGAAGAACGGGAGTGGAGCAAACTCCCGAGCTCAGTCTGACAACGAGAGTGTAGATAGTGAGGGCCCCAATGCTAGCAAGGCAGAGTCTGAGATCAGTGACACTGCTTCTGATGCCGAGGTTTGTAAACATTTTGTCATATTGTACCTTGTACAATGTACCATGAACCATCGTATTCATCATATTAGTTCTTGAAATTTCCTACTACCAAAACATTTGCCCACAATTGCTTTACAACTTAGTTTTCTTCCCATATCTCTGAAGAATTAGATTAACCCCGTTCTCCTCAGAAAGGGAATGTTGGAGAGATATGTGAGATTTGTCAGCAGGGAGGAGATCTTCTTCTTTGTAGTGCCTGTAACCGAGCCTTCCACACCGACTGTGTTAACCTAGACAACGTGCCCGAGGGAGAGTGGTTCTGTAGCAAATGTGTAAGTTTTATCCAAACACCTTGAACCTATATTTAACTAGGTCAGTGACTCTGATGACCCGATAGAGGATCGATAAAGCTCACCGAAGTTACCGAAGTAGTTAGTATGTAATATTGGTACGTTTTCTGTCTCAGATTGCTTGAAACTAGTTTAAATCTCGCTTCTCACCGAAGACTCCCGTTACAGGATGAAGACGGTAGTTCCGCGGCTGAGGAGGAAGATGATGAGCACGTAGACTTCTGCAAGCGATGTGAGTTTAACTACTGACTCTCTTTCTTTATCTCAGTAAGCAGGTTGTAGTCAGATAGCCCCGCTTTAGGATTAAATAGATCCGACTCGGTCACTAAGATATATTGTCCTCGGTCTTGTATGTAAAGCTGAAATGTAAAGCTGAAATATCCCCGATTTTCTAACTTTACAAGGTTGTAGTTACTGTGTAGTAGTCATTACTGGGTAATAGTCACAGGTCTTACACCTGACTTTACACAAGGCTCTGTGTTAGTTTACACTGGATCTTACACCTGACTTTACACAAGACTCTGTGTTAGTTTACACTGGATCTTACACCTGACTTTACACAAGACTCTGTGTTAGTTTACACTGGATCTTACACCTGACTTTACACAAGACTCTGTGTTAGTTTACACTGGATCTTACACCTGACTTTACACAAGACTCTGTGTTAGTTTACACTGGATCTTACACCTGACTTTACACAAGGCTATGTGTTAGTTTACACTGGACCTGACACCTGACTTTACATAAGGCTATGTGTTAGTTTACACTGGACCTGACACCTGACTTTACATAAGGCTATGTGTTAGTTTACACTGGACCTGACACCTGACTTTACATAAGGCTATGTGTTAGTTTACACTGGACCTGACACCTGACTTTACACACCCACCTACAGGTAAGGATGGAGGAGAGTTGCTGTGCTGCGAGAACTGCACCAGCGCGTACCACCTCCAGTGTACCAACCCCCCTCTGGAGGACGTTCCTAACGGGAAGTGGCAGTGTGAGCGTTGTGCGGTAAGTTTTCACGGTTTTTATCTGTTTGCTGTATTTTTCTAACATAAGGATCTTGTACCATTTGTTCAGGTCAGTAGAATGGTTGTAGTTACTGTGTATTAGTCACTAAATATAGTAACAGTTTGCAGTTTCGGCACGTTTCCACTCATTTAAATTCTTGTCCTTATTGAACAAGCCTCCTTCGTGAACGTGTCTTTAACTGCACAAAGTTACTCATAAATCACCGCAACACTCTGTACAGTCTACAAGTACAAAATTCTGTTTCCCATTCTGTGAACCGTACCTACACGACTTCTTTGTGAAATGACACCAAGTTTGCGTCATCATCAGACCATATTACTAAACACACATCACACACTTCACACACGCTTACATGATAGGAACTTTCCTCGGAGCTAGTTTGTCAGGAAGATCACACTCTGCTCCCTTCCCTTTGCCATGATGGATGATGGATCAGGAATAGAACAACCGGAGATACACCAAGTTACACGCACACAGCATAACCTCGATTATTCCATATAAGGGTATCTAATTCATATTATATATTTTGTATATATGTGTTGAGCACTGTGTAGATAATTAGTAGGTCGTTTGCTCATTGGACACGGCGGGTCACACGACGCCTATCCATTGGCCAGGTCAGGTCACGTGCTGCCGTCCCATTGGGCTAGGCTGGTCATGTGGTCTGGAACTAGGTTCTAATTGGTCAGTTTTTAAAGCTTTAATACTTGACTGTGTGACAGCACGCTCGAGAAATTGTTGAGGTTTTGCAGGTTTAGGGGCTATGTTGGTGGTAGTGCACACAGTGTAGCTCGCATTGGTTCCATATCAAAAATGTGTGGTTTAATTTCATAGGTTCTACTGACTATACCTAATCATGCTAATGGTATGTACAATTGTTAATGTTCTAAGAATCATTTGGTACATTGGCACGTGACTTGAATGCCAGTATATTGTATAGACAGACCAGACTAAGAAACCTAAATCAGATCATTGCAACCAAACATTTATTTTCAGACGTAAATCACGTCCTTTAGTTTACGTCTTCTTCCATGCAAAGAGAAATTCAGAAATTCGATCAATCTAGGACAGTTCACAAGTGCATTACATCATTGATCCCTGCGATGTTAAAGTAACCAAGCAGCCAATCTACAAAGTGACTCAATCCATAGCAATTACATAACTTCCCAGTCACCAATTCCAAACTTCGCCAAACTCACCCATCCTCCCGTCGGCAATAAACAAACCAGTAAACTCAACAGTATACTAACCAGTAAACTAACCATTAAACTATAACCAGTAAACTAAACAGTAAACTAAACAGTAAACTAACCAGTAAACTAACTAGTAAACTAACCAGTAAACTAACCAGTAGACTCACCAGTAAACTAACCAGTAAACTAACCAGTAAACTAACCAGTAAACTAACCAGTAAACTAACCAGTAAACTAACCAGTAAACTAACCAGTAAACTAACCAGTAAACTAACCAGTAAACTAACCAGTAAACTAACCAGTAAACTAACCAGTAAACTAACCAGTAAACTA